>SJOL01003250.1:159066-183018 GCA_004794785.1 Opisthorchis felineus | reverse complement strand
ATAGTGATTTTCTAAATCTAAATAAAAGAGAATTTGGTGCACTGTGCAGTGTTCATGATAGTATGTACCTCTGTGGATTATCTCCATTCCCTGATATGCGGAACCAGTCAGTAGATAGTGCAGCGTTATGATGTAACTGCATGTTAAATAACGACACAACAGTATCTCTCCCGTTGGAAATAATCGCGCTCATTTGATAGAATACTTCATCAAGCCCAAATACATTGACGGAAGATGAGGCCAACCAACGCCGGTCATCATGATAACAGCACATGCTGTTGTCAATCTTCGCTACTTATCGGAACGGCCAGGCTCGTGTCTATGTGCGACGCTGATTATGAGGCCTCAGCTATGCAACAACGACGGCCCTTCGTACTCGTAACTGTACGTGATCCCGCTCATCCTTGCTACACATAGTAAAAACAAGGCCAGTATCTATGCGGGCCGATAAATATGGGACCTCAACGGAGTGTGGTCACCTGATCCAACGGCCAACAAAGGTCTTCCATACTAATACATGTTCGTGTTGTCGCTCACTCTGGCTACTTATAGTAACTGCAGAGCGTGTGCCCATGGACGTAGCTGATTATAAGGCCTCAAATATGCATAATAGCCTAATCCAACGACCAACGATGGTCCTTCATATTTATATATGTTGTCCGTCTGCCAAGCCCATGCCTTTAAAATACACAACCGCCCTTGGCGAATTATGTTTCTATTTATTGGTTGCATCAGTACAAACGTAATGTGTAGTCAGTCCAGTTCTCTTTTTCAGGAAGCCGCTTTCAATCGATAGGGTTTTTGAAAGGAAAAATGCATGATCGATTACAACTCGTGTACTTATTCCCCAGTATCATTGAAAACACAAATAAACAAAGTTGTAGTGGCTAACTCACAAAGTGCTTAATGAATCCCGCTGTCCGCAATTCCCGATCGATCTCCACGCTGAAACTGGAGTCTTACTGCTATAAGGGTAATATTATTGTTTGCTCAATTAGTCCCATTGGCGATAATGAGGGAGCGGTGTGTACGCCGACGATTCGATAGCGGGATTCAGTGACCATACACATTATTGGACGTAGTAATATTAAAGCTAAAGAGGGGTTTATTCAAGTTATTCATGAGATCAAGTGACATAGGCTTGAGGCCTAGGATCCAAGGACGTCACTTGTCTCTAAACGTGCACTCATGGATGTAGGAGTAGCGAAGATCCAGTAAGTGGGTAGGTATTTGTTGTCAACTCCGCTCATGTAGACGCAGCAGCAGTGTCAACAACCAGGGGATCCTTTCTTGGGAATCGATTAGCAGCTCCCGTGCTTGCGTTTGTAAGCAGACTCTTTTGTGATATTCAGCATCTGGTTATACATGAAAAGCTTACACATCTCAGACACACACACGTTGAAAGCCGCTCGCTAGTTCAAGCTACTCTGAGGCTCTTTTCCATGTCCGTCATGTAGGTTTGGGCCTCATCCAACTCATCGTTTATGCCGAATTATTGCCACCCATCTTTATTTCCACAATCCTGTCTACAGCATCCGAATAGATGAGCTACTAAGACAAGGACTTCTGATAATATCTATCTCTCATACTGATAATGACCTAGCTGTGGACTGCAAGGCTTGCTGTATCTCATTGCCCCGGAGCAAACATCCTTCAACCCACATCCAAATAACCTACATCGCCAAAATTACACCACTCCCGCCTTTGTCCTCTAAGTAACCGATGGACCCTGACTCCCCATAATCCATACCCACAATGCGCCTCGCCTACCCATCGACATTTGTACTTCCTGAGTGGCCTTTTCAGTCACCATCCGTCCCTAAACATCCATCAAGTGTTTGCTTACCATGTTCGCCCACTACGCATCTCATTTTCCAGACGATGCGAAAGACTGCATGGTTGACAACCCTCACTCCAAATGCATGCCCTTCCACCAAAGACATTCTCTACCCTATGCCGAGCCTCACACTCCGCCTTCTACAGCGGAGGAAAGAGAAATATAAATTGGAAGAAACCCTTGTCAAACGCCTGTGCCGCCGGCTTAAGCTTGCCCAGGATGTATCATTATCCCGGGTAATTAATTCTGTGAATCAAAAACATACCGTATAGCAGAATGAAAATTTCTAACAGAGACTCATTAAATACGCGCTGTATAACGCCTCCGACGCAACTCAATCTGCAAAGCCTCCACGCCTTTATTTAAGCTGTAACTGCGCTATTCTGAGATCACCCCATCGTCCAAACACGCAAAAACCCCAGGCAACTTAGGTATTTCCGCAATTTATTGTCCCTGCATTCTCCGAACTACATTAGTTGCGCATAATTTGGCTAATGCAAGCCTCTCATCTTCACCCATGCCCACACCCGTTCGAATCAACCGCATACATAATATCTCCATCTGAATATTGATGACCGTTTTTGAAATCGGGCAGCGTTGCCTTATTGCAGTAGTTGGAGATTTTGACCACTCCTGGCTGCCAGCTACTTCGGGCCGTAGCTGAACTCATACCGTAGTGTTCTCTAGCAGAGCTTTTTGACACTCTTCTTCATTTTGAATCCTCACTGTGCACACGACTGTCTTATTGCCCCGTCTGAATGGCAGCAATGAACCACGCCGCGCCCGCAATGGACCCAAAAATATCCTTGATCCATGCTGGTCTTAATTTGTCACGATTCCCTGGCCAATCCTAACTACAATGACAACCCCAAAGGAATCACCCGAAATGTTCACATACGGGGCTGTCAACGAGCGCAAGTACGATGTCGCGACGACGGTACCGCAACCGCCATACCCAGTCTGATAGCTCGCCCGTAATCCACTATGCCTCTACTATTTTCATAATAGATACCAGAACTCCAAGTCACTTGCCAACCAATTGTGCTGTCTACTTGTTCAGCCCATAAACCCACTAATTCTTCCAATGGCACTATCAAGAAGTCAGTATACCTTGCCGCGTAACCAATATAGCGTGTGCTGACCGTCATAAAAAACAAAAAAACTTGCTAGCTGTGACGAGTTCCCTGGCTTTGTTTGACTGGGCGCCTGCCGCAACGATAGAAAACTTTTTCCTATACAGGTCGCGAATGGTGTTCCATTTTGAGTTTGAGTGGACATAAGGAGCGTAATTATTGTTCATGTAGTCCTGAAATTAATTCCAAATCCAATACAGAAGAACACACGTGAAGAAACCAGCACTTTCACAAAATTTCCCCCAGTCTTCAGAGAGGCATCATGCTAAGCCATTAACAGACGTTAAAATATAGATTCCATGCCCATGATGAACCTTGAGTACGTTTAAACAACTTCCAACAAAACTGCGGCCGCATGGGAAGATTTTTGCGGTTCGAATAAATACCATCAAATGCTAAAACTTTATGCTAAGGATTCCTTCGTTCAAACTACGGTTTCGGAGAAATTTTGGATGTGCGTCTAAGGATCGGTCGAATAGGGGGACTAACCTTCAAACAGTGCATTGAAGATGTCCCGTAGAATGGTGACGAAACGTGTGCAAGTGAGTCGTCAAGCTCGGCGAAGAGCTCAACAGCTACCTAATCAACTAGCAACGTGCACTCTTCACCTCTTTCTCTACTCTTTTGCCTGAATCTAGTTTTCTTGACTTCCGGATATTTTGGCTTAAGATGAACATTTTCTGATTCCTTGAATATTTTCGCTCTGTCAGTCGGTCTAGACTGACGATGATGACAATACCACTGAAAAAGAACATACCCGATCCATTAAGCCATTAAGGCAAAAGCACCGAGGTTGTGTGTCTTGCGTGTATCGGTCCATGAATCCGTGAGTCCTTTCTTTCTTCTGTGGGTCTTTAAAAGTTACAAGATTACTTAGTCCAACTTTACTGCAGCGGATGAGGGCCCTAAAGAGTCTCTACCGAACAGAAAAAACTGTTGATGTAAGTCAGATATGATGTCACAAGGTGAACAATCCAAGGAAATTTTGACTCAATTCACAACAGAAAATTTCGTAGGTCCGTATTCCGTTGGACCACCGCACCAAGAAAAGAAGGTTCTAATTTCCTGCTATTCCAAATCTCCAGTAATCGAAATTTTAATCCACTGATATGAATGGATAAGTCCACTGTTCGCAGCCAAAATTTTTGTTCACGTTGGGAATCAATGCGACAATCAGTCATAACAGTCACTCAGCATAAGGCACAAAATCTCGTTTAGTTTAAGAAGCAGGGGCTTGTTGTTGCCTTTCATTAAAACAAACGTGGTAGAATAACATGACCGATACTGACAGGGAGAAAGGAGATGATTCTGAACGTTGAAAATAGCGGTTTACAAGTGCTACATTACTGAGGAAGTTTGCATCCTCGGTGACTAATTTCCACAGTGGTTCACTTTTCTTCCCATACGGACCCTGCCGGTCGCGTGACCAAGATCCTCCGTTGCCTACTGTCCTACCCAGCTTGTCCGAATTCCAATGTTGGTTCTTGATCACATCGGCGACAAAGTTCAAACTCTTTACCTTCCCTCCAACAAGTAACGTTGTGAACTTTCCTTCTGCTAGGCTTGAGGTATTTTATCTCACATTTTTCAAACCACGGAAGTAATCATCCCTGAATGGGATTATTACAGGATGCGTTCCTGTGGGTAGTAAAGAACAGCCTATACGTGCATTGGCTAGTACACCTCTGCTGCGTGGCACGCATTACGGTGCTGTGCGTAGTGCTTGCTCATCCTTGATAGACAGAGCCAAACAGATTCACTGCACGAAAGACAGCGCAGTTATCAAAAGCGTTAACTTTTGGGGCCCGGTCAACGCAGTCAGTCTAAACCTTTATTTTTCTTTATTGTCTCCCAAATTTGACATCCGAGAGTCTCGAATTCCTCCCGTTTTAAAAAGCAGGTAACTTTGTTCGGATTTTCTCATTCATTCCCTCTCTTTCTTCCGTAGCTCTATACCTGCGTGCGCAGCCTCTCTGACTTATTTCTCTTTTCTAACTATCACCACGAGAAGCGTTCACCGCCTGTTGTCAGAACTCAAACCACCTCCAAACCATCTGGTTCATATAATATCCCTCCACTTCGTAATGCACAACTCATAAGGTTGTTGAAAATTCTTCGATAGCCCACGACCGGTTTCGCCCTTCTTCTCGAATATCGTAGCAACTGAAACATGAGGCGGCCTGGTGCAGCACATTCAGTCGCCTGGAAACATCACAAACGAGTAATTCAGCTGGGTTCCAGGTGTCTCTCGCAAAACCAAATTTGTTTGCAAATGAGTGCATTTCGCTAATCCTTCCACTTCCTTCTGTACTTGTGTCTTGAAATTGCCCTAGTCATTTCAAAGCTCCCTTTCCCATCTTCATCAGTGGCTATTTTTCCACAGTTGAAAGAAGCACTTGAATCCCCTATTCATAAACGTGTCCCCGGCCCTGACTTCAAAACCTTCCTGCCTATCTACAGTACACATATTTTGTTCAAAAATCCTTGAAGTAATTTTGGCCACAGAACTCCTCCGCGAGCCCGAAGATTTTACGTCAATATGGGTTCACAGGTCACCGCTCCACGGTTGATATGTTGGCTTCCGTGACAAACGTTTGGTCTTTCTGTCTTGAAGAAATGTGGTTTCCCTTGATATACCGAGAACGTTTGACCAAGTTTGGCATGTGAATATGCTCGGTATGTTCTCCACAAACTTTCTTACCGTCGAAATATAGCACCATTGATTTATCCTACCATTGCTGCTAGGGAAAATATTCATCGGAGCTGGCTTCTTTCGCCTTTCTTTCAACCGCGGACGCACCTTTGCTTATCCAGTCAGTCATACATATACTCACTACTACACTTTGTAGAACAGCTATCTTCCCACTTTTTTAAGGAAAACCTCGTCAGGCCAACTCCTTTCCGCTTTTCATCTTCCTTGATTCATACAACCTTCAGGCGTTCAAAAGCCGAGTTAACGTCTATCTCAACCCACTTTGAGGTTTGTGTTATTTTACATACAATTTTGTGTTGAATTTTATCGTTAATTACGAGAATCGGTGGTCATGCGTTCTTCCTTCCTCTGTAAGCCACATCCTTGCAATGAAAAACCTCACGCCGTGGACATAGTTCTAATCTTTTGATCATGAACCCTCGGTACTAGCTGAATCCAGTGGATAGCTTAATACCTTTCCACCTTGTTCTCCTCCTGTCATGTCCACAATCTTCGCCATGCCCACACATCTCCGCTATTTCCAAATTCGTCCAGTACCCTATTCGGACACTACCACGTATTCCCCTCCAATAACTCGTCCATCGTTGTTGGATCCCCACAATTACTTACCCTATCTCCAATTGCTGGCCACCTCACTAGGACTGCAGCCTTTTAATGGCGGCCTTCCCCCCTTCTGTCCGTTCAAATAAGAAAGTATCTATCCATTTTAGCTGTTTCCGCTGTCAGTAACTCACCTTTACGCAGTCCAAAAGGACTTTGCAGGAGCCACCCGTTTCACAGAAACCCAGCCTTGAATACTCAATTTCCAGCGCTCAACATTTGGAACAACGCAATACCAGACATTTTGTGTGCTCTCCAATTGAAACAAACGTTTCTGACCTTGGAAAGCTCCTACTGAATTTTGTGACCATCTCTGAAGAAACCGTTCGACCCTTCTTTCTTCGTTGGATGCTTGTGCGTGTCTCTGCCTTAATCTCCTGTTTCGTTTAACCCACTTTGCGGGCCTACAAACTTAAACTCTCAGCCGAACAAATCGAGGGTTACCTCAACCATCCTAACATTTTCTAGTTCAAAAAATGCGTGTAGCATAAGTTTTTTTGGCTGTTTGCTCCACCTGATTTCAAGGGTTGGCTTCAGCACCAGTCATTGCCCCCGTCAACACCCTCGACATGAGGTTTGTCCAAAATCTCCTGACAGCAATCAACCACTTGATGGTGAGCTCAGTCAGCACTCGTCCTCCTCATCACATCGTCCATGATGCTTTATTTTGTCACCCAAAGCATTGCCAAGCCCCCTTGGGCAATGCTCTGTAGTCACTAGGTCTAGACTCTCTTTCACGAAATGCCGGTGAACGCACAAATGAGCGACAGACTGTAGGTGGTAATAGACTACTGAAATACCGTAGCTTCTACCTCAGAAACCTTGACCTCTTCTTCCTTATACTTACACAAATCCCCTTCGGAAAATCTCAACTGCCAGCCTTGCAACTGAACATTTGACAAAAATTTTGGCTTCTTAATAAACTGGGCGATTCGCAATGGTGGGGCCTTGTGTAGACAGGCATAGCTGATCTACGTCTTGATATTCTGAGTGCATTATTACATAGAAGGTCTTTTCCAAACCGTACCGATGTAAGGAGTAAAGCGCTTCGCCGCGACGTCGTTTATTAGCAAACACCAACTAAACAGCTACAAACTATTGGACAGGAAAGTAACCTTCTCATATGCCCATAGCTTTTTTAAACTGAACCTTATCACGCTTCTTCTTGAACTTTCATGGATATTCATTGACTACCAAGCAATCGTAAAGGAACGCTGCAAAGCTGTTCTACAAGTCCCGTAATAAACCTCACCTTCCATTAGACGCCGGGCGAAGCTTCGAGAAAACCAAGGCTACTCGCAGGCCTCATCAGTAGTATCTGCCGTTACACTGATATCATGGGATCTCGCAAACCTTAGTTAGCCAATTGTTGTGTCACGTCTGCCCATATAATATGCATTAATCACACTGGAATTCTTGCTTGCTGATGATTCGACATCCATTACTTTCGACTGGAAAATAAACACTGACTCCCGTGTACCAACACTCACATCATCTGACTAAACCTCCTAATCTTCACATGAGAAATCTCTGTGCAGAATGTCAAACAGTTATTAGATACGTTTACCCCATCTCTAAACACTTTTCTCGCTGGTTACGGAGCCTCTCGCGTTAGCTGGATCTTTTTTTGACTGAGGGCGTCCATCCTTTTCACAAATTAACTGACGCGCTTAAGTTGCAAATTTCCGCCCCTACTATCTAACCCATAAATCTGGATTCCGGCTACGTCTTTTGACTTATGGTACTGCTTTATGACAGATTTTCTTCCTTTGCGTTGGGATGGATGTCCCAGCTATCCCTACTACGTACTCTTACGTTCACTTTTCCAAATGGTTTCATGTGTATCCCTGAATTTCGAATAAGTCTCCCTCTCTTATGTGTGTTATCAATGCTTGTTACAATGCTTGGCTTGTGTTTTTGGGTAAGTCATACCTTTCTTGTTATACCCGACCCGGGCTTTACTGCCAGAATTCAACGGCTCATTCTCGTCTTATCTCATCCATCTTCCGACACCGCCTGTCATCCCCAAGCAGCAGACCCATTTCCGCACCTCTCTGAAGGTTGCTATCGAAGGCGAATAACGCCATTCACACCTATCTCTTCCTACACTGTTTCTGACTTGTTGTCTTTGGTTCTGAACCGTCATGTTCCCTCCGTTTTTACGTAATGTCATTCATTACATCACCCACCCCTTATCTGGTCTAATCAGTCTGCGGTTCGAAAAGCTTGATGCTGCGCCATACTAAGCCCTGACCAACAGTAAGTAGCGAATAGATGAATGTTTCTTTAGTATTCAGGAACAGCTTTTGCACTCTAAACTTGCCTTTCTGGATGTAAAAAAATGTATGTATCACATTAAGGGTAAAAAGTTCATTTTCTCGACGCCTCCTCCCACTCAGTCAAACATATACCCTCAAAATTTGTAAATTTCGGCCTGACATTACGGTGTAAGCAAACGTTTGTTGTTGTTTGCCACTGGCTTGCCTCACTCGGACGGCTCTATCTTTCCGACGCCGTTCTACCAAAACCTCCGACGTTCATAATGGCCTACCCGACTTGCTTCAACCACCAGCTGTCCGCTGCCTGCTTCGTTGGTTTAGCTGAACCATCTTACCACCACGACCCTGTTATCTGACTGGATTACTTGTCTGAGTTCTCTGTGTACGTACAAACTGTGATCACTTCTACTTGATGCCTTGAAAGTTTTTGGCTTTGGGGCATACGCAATGGGTGAGAATACTGCATACTCTTCAGACACATTCTGACGCTTTGATGCGTCAAATCCTGGTGCGTACGTGTATCCAGCACTCCTCCACTACTCCGAATGTTTTCACCCTCTACCGGTGAAATTTGGTCCGTAGAAATGTGCTGCTCCTGACTACTTGTGTCAACTGGATCGTAATCGTTCTTGTCTTAGCAATTACTCCTGGAAACATCTTGATATGTGAGTAAGAATGCTACAACAAACGCTGTGTTTCCGCGGCTCATATTCAGTGTCCACTCAGGTGTTCACTTCTTACACCTTTGTCCATAGTTCTGCGGCTTAGAAACGAATCTGGAGCGTTGTCCCCAACTTTCGGTAGCTTTTCCTTCACATCGACAAGCTCATGTAGCACGTACTACTCTGTTGTCTGCCTACGTTCTTCTGTCTGTTTATGTAAACTCCCAGTTTACCGACTGACTGTAGTCTTTCGCTGATTTTGGTTTCCACAATGATCACATTTATTACTATTGAGTTTGGATAATCTGTATGCTTTCTCTTTCTTAATGTGCACTTGTTCTATGCTAATTTGTCGGATGTAATCTGTCTTGATACACGATTGCCAAGATACATTATCCAGACCATATTTAACTGGTTGTCTTTAGGTTGAACTACAATTCGCTCATTGGTTAACCTCGACAGCATTCTGGTTTTTGCCACCGCGGCAAACGTTGTGTCTTCGTATGCGAAAATCAGCGTGGGGTTGGTTGAAGACAGCAACAAGATCAGTTCGAAAACGCTTGGAACCGATTGAGAAATTATCGTGTTCGAAAATGTTTGGGAAATAATTGGTGGATTGGTTGCTGGATGTTTCGTCTTAAATCTTGACCAAGTCACTTGGCCTGACGAAGCTTCTGNTCGTAATGCACTACTCATAAGGTTGCTGAAAATTCTTCGACAGCCCACGACCGGTTTCGCCCTTCTTGGGGCTCATCAGGTAGGCGCAGTCCCCGAGTTTCCGTCAACCTTATGTTCTACTTGAAACCAAATTGCACGAAATTGGCGAAATACACTCATCTGCAAACAAATTTGGTTTTGCGAGAGACTCACCTGGAACCCAGCTGAATCTCTCGTTTGTGATGTTTCCAGGCAACTGAATGTGCTGCACCAGGCCGCCTCATTTTTCAGTTGCTACGATATTCGAGATATCGCGATACATGTATATTCGTAATGCACTACTCATAAGGTTGCTGAAAATTCTTCGACAGCCCACGACCGGTTTCGCCCTTCTTGGGGCTCATCAGGTAGGCGCAGTCCCCGAGTTTCCGTCAACCTTATGTTCTACTTGAAACCAAATTGCACGAAATTGGCGAAATACACTCATCTGCAAACAAATTTGGTTTTGCGAGAGACTCACCTGGAACCCAGCTGAATCTCTCGTTTGTGATGTTTCCAGGCAACTGAATGTGCTGCACCAGGCCGCCTCATTTTTCAGTTGCTACGATATTCGAGATATCGCGATACATGTATATTCGTAATGCACTACTCATAAGGTTGCTGAAAATTCTTCGACAGCCCACGACCGGTTTCGCCCTTCTTGGGGCTCATCAGGTAGGCGCAGTCCCCGAGTTTCCGTCAACCTTATGTTCTACTTGAAACCAAATTGCACGAAATTGGCGAAATACACTCATCTGCAAACAAATTTGGTTTTGCGAGAGACTCACCTGGAACCCAGCTGAATCTCTCGTTTGTGATGTTTCCAGGCAACTGAATGTGCTGCACCAGGCCGCCTCATTTTTCAGTTGCTACGATATTCGAGATATCGCGATACATGTATATTCGTAATGCACTACTCATAAGGTTGCTGAAAATTCTTCGACAGCCCACGACCGGTTTCGCCCTTCTTGGGGCTCATCAGGTAGGCGCAGTCCCCGAGTTTCCGTCAACCTTATGTTCTACTTGAAACCAAATTGCACGAAATTGGCGAAATACACTCATCTGCAAACAAATTTGGTTTTGCGAGAGACTCACCTGGAACCCAGCTGAATCTCTCGTTTGTGATGTTTCCAGGCAACTGAATGTGCTGCACCAGGCCGCCTCATTTTTCAGTTGCTACGATATTCGAGATATCGCGATACATGTATATTCGTAATGCACTACTCATAAGGTTGCTGAAAATTCTTCGACAGCCCACGACCGGTTTCGCCCTTCTTGGGGCTCATCAGGTAGGCGCAGTCCCCGAGTTTCCGTCAACCTTATGTTCTACTTGAAACCAAATTGCACGAAATTGGCGAAATACACTCATCTGCAAACAAATTTGGTTTTGCGAGAGACTCACCTGGAACCCAGCTGAATCTCTCGTTTGTGATGTTTCCAGGCAACTGAATGTGCTGCACCAGGCCGCTTCATGTTTCAGTTGCTACGATATTCGACATATCGAGATACATGAGTATTCGTAATGCACTACTCATAAGGTTGCTGAAAATTCTTCGACAGCCCACGACCGGTTTCGAGAGATTCAGCTGGGTTCCAGCTGACTCTCTCGCAAAACTAAATTTGTTTGCAAATGAGTGTATTTCGCTAGATCAACCTTTCTTTTTAATCGGTTTTTGCACGTACACATTTATCTGCCAACAAAAATTGAGGAGTTCTCCCAGTCTTGCACTCTAACATCACACGCCCCTTAATCTCCACCCTATCCTCTGTATCAAACTGAGGAAACTAAGTCTACGAGCGCTTCTACTCTGTTTCTCCCAAAAACTTCTCCGACCCTCCGAGTTGGCAACTAATGACAGCTTATGTCCACTCAACTTGCTCTACCAGCGCACTTCTCTCCTGTCACCCAAACGTCCATCCATATTTTCACCGTGGTTCTTTGACCATGAAACATGTGTAGTACCCTATAGGTGTATTATATATATATATATATGCATATAAGATGAAGGTGTTTAATACGGGACACGGATGTGCCCCGGCTTGTATTACGCATGGTGACACTTGGGTCTAAGCACTCTCTTTTAGTGAAGAGACCAGCTGGCAGGCGCATAGGTTCAAGTCGCAATCAGCAATTCATAAACTGCGAACCCTCTGGCTACTAACTCTACTACTAACTCTTCGTCACCTGAATTGTTGTCCACGTTAACTTGTCGGCAGCAAATCGGTCTTGAATCCACCTTCAGAGTTCCCACCCAGAACGTCTCCGTTGCTACGTCACCCTCTTCCTCTTCGGCTCCACATAAAATGACTGTTTTTAGGAAGCATCCATGCAACAGGCAATTCCGTTTTACAGGACAGCGCTGGGTGTACATTTCGCGTTCCCTTGTTCTAAACTTACCCCAGGAGGCTAAATTCCACATAGTAGTTGTCACATCTTGTGACCTCGTTTCCCACCACTTTTTGGCACAGGATAACATATTATAGTGGAACACTTTACCGAGAGAATTCGAGAGTATAATTTGAATACTTCCGAACAATCCTGTAGACAACACTTAGTTGTATACAGTACTTTCGGTCCAAAACGGAGGTTAATAAAACAAGCTATTCCTAAACGAAAACTCACCGAAACAGTTGAGCCAGTATTTAACTAATCGCTTTCTTTGAGATGTGAAATTGCTGTGGAAAAAACGCGCTATGTTCTATGAGAAATGTACTCATTTCAGCCCATTTCCAACTCAGTTTACTAAACTACTCACAAGGCAGAAACGACAAAAGTCGAATCCTATATCAAAATCACAATGACCTTTAATGAAGCCCCGGGTGAACGGGTGAACCAGTTCAGTGAAACGAAGTAACAACGCTGAAGAGGCTAACTTGTGTTCGTCGGGCCAGATTCGCTTTCTTTACCAGGAACATTTCGTTTAAAACCAGGTAAAAAATTTTGCGCGATTTGAAAGGACCTTTTCACCACCTAGTTTGTAAGATCTGTAAATAGGCTGTATACAGAGATAACAGCGCAGAGGACGTTCGGAAAGTAACAGAAACTGTCTGAAAAATGAGTAACTTGTGAATTTGGCACAAATTAAATATATCTTCACTCTTTGCTTGACAGCCTAACGAAGTAGCACGTGCCAATTACCAAACGGAAATATCCCCTTAGGCCCGGTTAAAACAAAATCCAGACAAGCACTTTCAGTTAAGATGCAATACAAACGTAATACAAAAAACAGGTTTACGGCGGAAGTCAAATTGGCGCGCACGTCTGCTATCCGAGGAGTTCCGAGTTCAACCCCCGTCGAAGCACACACTCGAAAATGGGTAGAGTTGATATGAAATTATGAGCGAAGACGGACGGACAGCAAAATCTTGACATTAGTAACTAGGGCATAAGCAGATCATAAGCTGGAGCAAAAACACGTGGACATGCAGCGGAAAAGCAAAACAGCGTTATAACAGACGCACAAGTCATGTTACTCATGAGTAATCAGAACAAATAGGAAAACAACCCCTGATGGCCGTTGCTTCACATGTGGAAACAAGAGTGGTGCAGCTTCCACGTTATCCACAGATGATCAGAAACACGTTCACAATATTTCTACTATCCAGTTTACCAGTACTCGGATGGACGTGCCATCGATCGATGACAAATTTAAGATAAATTACAAGTCCAGTTTGGGTGCTTGTGATAGGTTTCTATACGCCGTACCACGTCAGAAGTGCTCCTTGACATTTGAGCACTACCTAACGATCGAACAGCATCGATGATTGGAAGACTTCCGATTTCTTTGCGTAGGCAGAGGATATGGTACTGTGGTATGTGAATTCAGCTGGATATTTATCAAAAAATTGTATCTGTTCTCTCAGGCGAACAAAGTTTCAACTTGGATGTGGGGGGTACCACACTAGAGAGCACAACGCTGACACTGGAAAGCAAGCAACCGTAAATTTTAACTCTTACGTCTTCACGGTTCCATCACCGAATTCGAGCAAGCGGAGCTTAGGTCTTATGAAACTCAGACACCTAGAATGCGGGATTCATGTTCATAAACAGTTCATGACATTCAGACCCTTGCTAAACATGTACACATCGGTGAGATGGTTAGGCGAGCTCTTATATCCCATCCGGACAAGTTTGGCATTCGATTTTTTGAAGTAATCCTTTATAATGTGTCGACTCATCGACGGAATATCGGAGCATTCCGCCAAGATGATTTTCACTGATGTTGAATCAACTGAGCGCGATGTCAAACCGTTGGTTTCCTGTATGACCACATAGTTAGCCAAAACATTTTATTAGGCATCCCGCATTCTCCACTGAAGTATCTTATCCTTCTGTGTACAGAATACATTCGATTTGCTTTTCAGAGTACTGCCAACCGTCACATCGATGACGTCAATATTGGCTCAAGTTGGGTTCAAGTTGAACATGAGGTTGACGGAAACCGCGGGACTGCGCCTGCCTTATAAGCCCCCAGAGGGGCGAAACCGGTCGTAGTTTGTCGATAAATTTTCAGCAACCTTGTGGGTAGTTTCATTCAATAAAGTATGGTGTGATATCTCGAATATCGTAACAACTGAACCATGAGGCGTCCTCTGTGTAGCACACTCAGCTGAAGAATATAATGAACGAGAGATACAGCTGGGATTATGTTTAATCTCCCGTTAAGACCAAATTGGTTGGCGCATGAGTGGATTTCAACAAGAATAGTTTGGTTTATTTATTATCTTCACCACAGTTTATCACTGTATTATGAGAAGGAGAGAGAGAGTCAAACAGGCTACCTCCCTTAGATATTCTGCTCAGAATACGTCTGGATCACACACTAACCCATGCTATCTACTGTGAAACAACCTGAATTGATAAGCACATACACTGTTTAAGTTGTGTATGGGTACGTCAGTCAAGACATCATTCTGTGGAGTGTGACACACTTGTACCCTTGATGAACTGCACAAAGAAGAAGAGAGAGTTCTTGAAACGAACTCTGCCTAAGAATGGCTATCCGGAACACCTTGTCCGAACACAGTCTGCACCAATCCAGGACAAACCAGGTTGCTACTGTGGAAAAGAAGGTTTTCTCGAGGCTACCAATTAAGCAAGACCACATATTCGGCAAGGTTAAACAGAGACCAACGGCAGCTTTAATGGTACCTTTCCGGTCGCGCAACCAAGACGAAGTCTGTCCACCTTGACCCTGAGACTCCAAACTAGTCAACCTCGAGGGATCGATCTTTCTGCCGTCCATGTCAACCGTAAGTTCACCTGCAGTTGCGATAACATCTATACCGGCAGGACAGGCTGCTTTCTGTGTCAACTAATTGCAGTTCAAAACGGATCTCAGCGGGTCTCAAAACTCACAGGTTCCGAAAAGTAAATGCTCTCTTATTCGCCCGTTTCTTGCTGATTAGAATGTCCGTTCGACCCGGAATTCCTTGAACACTGCAGTGCGATCAAACTTCGTTCTGCTTGCTTTCTACACTCAAGCTGGAGGGCATTTAACAATTGAAATATTCAGTAGTTCTGTGTTACTTACTATCGGCAGAGCGCGTAAAAATACCAAAAATTTCTCCATCTTATAGAATGTGTTATTCACGTTCAGTTCGAGTTCACATCACCCTCATTTGAACAGTCCTGCTCCTGTCCTGGTGCAATTATTTTGGTGAGTACACATCACAGGGGGAAGCACTGGACTCGAGCTTCGCTCTTACTTTACCTCCTCAGTAGTGCGTATGCTTGGCCATGTTGACGATTGAATTCCGGATGTGTGTCATGCATGGTGAGCAAGTACTGTGAAAACCTCAAACCAACCGAATTCTCGTGAAAAGTCAAACTTACTAAAATCGTCTATACATCAACTAAGGGCAGCCTTTCCTCTGCTTTTAACGAAAGTTAACAGGAAGCTAAAGATGGCATACGGAGATGTTCCAATGTTCCGATATAAATACCAAAGTTAAACTCTTACCCTACGCTAAAACTGAGTGAATTGGCTTAGCCAACTAAGATGCCGGCCACAAATCATGAAGGTGTATGAAGCATCCATAAACAACGAATTCCACATAATTATCACCATAATAGTAAAAATAAATAAATAAATAAATAAATAAATAAAATAACAATAAAAAGTATTATTCTTATCGTCATTAGCGGCAACAGTGATTAAGAACACTGGTTGTTCTCTGCCATACAGCCACATCAATTTATTTGAAAAAAGCCTCAAAACAGAAAAGAGAAAATGGGGCAGGAATGGGGAACTACAGCTAGCTGACCATCGATTAGATACACACCGTAGTCACATGGATACACATGAAGTTGAAAGCTTACATAAAAGCAGTGAAAAACTACCTGTGGAATACCCATGAGTGCCGGCTGGGAGGGCACAACAGGAAAAGTAGTAACTTCGGAAGCATCCATCAGGAAAATATTGAGTTTCGGGTTTGGAGCTGAGTTGCGGGAGTTTATTCCACAAAAGGACAGCTACTGATGGGGAGACAATTCATCTTGGGCGAGCTGCAAAACAATGGAGGAAGATTTTACGAGAGTAGCCACGCGGGCGATTATTTCGGCAATCAGCAAAAACGAAGTTAATTGTCGGTTTGAAACGACCCACATATCCACCATGTCGGCCTTTTTCAGTAGAATGAAAGCGAACGGGGACGTTCGGTCTCCGTACGAGATGTCTTGAAGCGATAGAAGTGTTTTGGTGGCTTTCTTGAGAAACCTTTCCCCACGAATAAGCCAAAAGGACCAGATATTGTTACAATTGTCTGGGAGGGGGCAGACAACAGAGGTAGTTAGTTGGTGATACAACTGCGTTGCTGAATACATATAGAGAAAGATGAACCATCCTTAGGTTTGTCCTAGAGAAGTGGAGACATATCAGGAAAAGTAGGAGTTTGAAATGTTTCCGGACAGAGAGTTGCGTACGACGTTCTGCAGTAAGCATAAATACGGGTCTATGTAGGTGGAACAACTAGTTCCAGTCATGGGTAGGAGGACTTGAGTTTGGCGGTGCATGCAGTGCTGTTACCGTGTGTTCTGTGCAGGATGGATAATGGAGGAGCGATGTTAGCTGGACCATGCAAGTCTAACATGTGAACAAGGCTTTTTTGTGTGACCAAATAGTGTGCGGTGTTGTACTGATCTGGGTTGATCAGCGGGCGCCTTGTAAACAATACGGAAACTTCGGCTGGGCATAACACTGCACAATGAAAGTACCCAGTGCTGTGTGGTCAGTAAGCAGCAGTAATTTGTACTGGTTCATTGCTGTCGCAGGCGACGACGAATATTTAAATGACTGAGGAACGAATAGAAATTGTCCCGGAGGCAGTAATGCTTACGGTAATTGCACTTACGCGGATAATTGTGTTTTTTTATGTACACTGCAATAAGCCCAAATGATCGAATACCGATCAAGGCGTGCAACGAAGGGTATTTGGGACTCTACTGGGACGTGTCCACTTATTTAACAAATTAAGTTTTCCATTATCCAGTACTCTAAGGATGCTCAGCATAATCTGCTGTAACTCAGATATTGGCCATGCTATAATGTATATGTAGCCTACGGATTAATTTTTCTCATTTGGTGGAACGGTCATAGGACAGAAGATTTCGACGGAGCTCTGTGTAAATATGTAACAGCGGTATCCTTCAGAAATCGTACGTAAATCCTACCTCACACGAACTTCATATGTAGCCGAAAATTAAGGGAAGTTGGTAAAATTGCAGTTACTTTGTCATTGTTTCACACTGCATACACCTCAATAAATAAACTATGTTGCATCCCAATCATAAAATGAACCCAAAATATAGTGACACCAAATTACTGCCTCCTTATCTCACACTGCTCATCACTGCTTTCCGGACACCACGGTGAGGGCGGCCTACATTAACGTGAGTGCAAATCTGGAAATGACAACAGTCGAAGGGAGAAATGAACTACATTCCACAATGCAACTTTGATAGCGGTGTGAATGTTTCATTCCAGTTGGTCGTCCACTTTAATGGTATACATTCTCATGCTTGTTATCTCGCAGATGCGAACACTGCAGACTTGATTTTCCGGCGATTTGTTCCTGCATGACTACGTGAATGCTTTCAGTGACGGCATTTGTGCATTTCGTGTGACCTATGAGACCTCACTGTGCCAGCACACTCCATGCACATACTGCAACAATGGCCACCCTTTGTGTAGTGCATTAGTGTATTACTTCTTCGCTTGGTTCACCCAAATCCATCACATTACCAAGCCTGTTATCTTGCAGACGCAAACATTGCACATTTCGCTTCCTGTCGGTTTCTTCCTAGCAGGATTGAATCGATGATTTTAGTGACGGCGTTCTTACATTTCGTGGCCCGTGAGGAGTTCATGAAAGGCTCCGTAGGAATTTGTAAACAATCTAACCTTCGTTGTGCACCGCTATAGTTTTCTTCTTGTTTGTTGCAGTTACACTCTGTATTTTCCAAAGGTATAGCATTTTCAATCACGTAATCTCCCGCGACTTATACGGTTGACGCATGTCCAGTGAATTCAAATTATGTACAATAAATGCACCTGCAACTCAAGGGGGGACCATACTGCGCCAGCTCACTCCACGTATATACTGCAACAAGGCATACCATTTCTGTACACACTACTGACTTGTGTTTGACAGTCGCCTTGTTCAGTAGGCGTAACACGAAATAGCTGATAGTTAGCATGCCGAATTGGCTTAAAGTCTAACTTGTTTTATTATGCAACTTACGATTTCAACCAGTATTGTCTACGTAAATCAGTGATACCTAAAGCGCAACCCAGCTACTATGTATAACCATGCAGTCGTCAGAGAGGTATTTATTGTGTGCGTACAATTCGTATGAGAGATAACAGGAAGAAATTCTTTTCACTGATGTTCTGTTCATCTTCCACTGTACATCCCCGAAACACTTGGTTATATTTTCATTCCGGTTTCTTCTGCAGCAACCAGCATACATCCTGAAATTAAATTAAACATAATTAGTATAGAAGGCCATTTTTGCGGATAATTTAGATACCAGAGCCCCGTTGGTCCAGTTAAACACTGGTTACACCACCGTACCACGTTAGGGAGGGGTTGGATTTACGCGGTGGACCAAAATAATTTGAGAAATCCAAACTAGTTGCATGAGTAAATGAGCTGTCAACGGGAAGCAACATTGAAACGCACAGCAACACGTACTTGAGCACATATAACTACGCATGAACGTAAGCAAGCACAACGAAGCAGCACGTTTAAGGCAAGCATATACACCATTAGCTGTGCATGGACGCCAAAGCGCAACATATGATTTTAGTCAAACGTTTGCTCGCAAAAAAGCACCAAAAGACCGTTACAATGGGGGGTTAGAGAGGACAACTTCGATGGTACCAACGTGAACAATAGGGACAATGCACCCACTTTATTGTGCGTCCTTCGTTTTCCTATGGATCTTCAAGACCGCATTCAGCACATATGTTGTCTTCTAGGAACTCTTGCAAAGTTGGTCCGTTGGCTGGTCAATCGATGACTTCCGCCCGAGGATGGTGCCTTGCGTCATACACCACCACTGCCCGTCGCTAGCCAGTTTGGATGGCTGGAACAGTTTCCTCCTCATCCGAGCTTGAAATTTCAACAGGAGCCGTTTCGACATGGACAGTAGGATATTCTGAGTGCGATGCGACAAGTCCTTCGAGGAATTCCGTCTGCTGGAGGGTGGGAGCGTCCAAGTTCAGCAATGTAGTCTGCGGCAGTTGGTCGTATTCCACAATGCTCGTGTCTGCAGTCTGGTTGATGGGAGGTGAGAAAGTAAACGGCTGGATTTCTTGTGGACCCGTATGCTGAACCATACTGCCAAGCCACGAAACAAACATGTCGAAACGCTCATGATCAAAACGTTGATGCAGTGCTGGAACATAATTCAAGGCCATGATCAATGTGGCACTGGTGTTTTGGGTTCCACGTCGTGGCGCATCCAAAGGAGCGAATGAAACGGCGATTGCACCGTTGTTTTCCAGGGTCCAATGGGAGCAGGCCGGCAGTTCGTTGGTTTCCATGTTATGCTCTCTTGCAAAGTACAGTAGATGTCAACAAGGGATTCCGAACGCAAGAAATTCCTTGCATGTGCACGTTCTGGTCGCGTGGCTGACTGTCTCTTGTGGACGATCCCTCAGTATCGTGGTGTGCTCGTCGCTGCTCAAGACCGTAAGCGGATGGGCAGAGCACAAGTCGGATGCCATTTTGGAGATGCCGTACGGCATCAGTCGACAGCATAAGCTGTCCAATTTAAGATGGCCGACAATGCGAAGGTTGCGACGAGACGCACCCGATATGGCTTTCTGACGGTCCCATATCAGGTACGTCGTGCTCATCCGTGACACTCGTATGGCTTCCCACAGTCCGATTCGCCCGTTGAGCAATTCCATCTTGAGGCATCGGTGCATGGCCTCGACCATGTTTGTGTCGTGAATTCCATAGTTTGCTCCACGCGTCATCCTACAGTTTGCCCAGTTCGAGGCGTTAAGCTAGATAAAAGAGTTCATGTACAGAAGAAAAGGCCGGTCATTTACTCGAATAAGTTATAGGGAGGCTAAATACCTCCAAAAGTTTAATGTACGCATAGCCGTACAAAAACGCCTAAAGGAACTGGGTAGTGAAAAACGTTTAACTGTGTTACGGATTATGTGAACGCGATATAATAAATGATTAACAAATGGAAATACATTACTTATTGCGTTTCCAATGGCCAGCGTACTGTCAGACATGATGCACTTGACATGAGAACCACCACCACCAAATTCGTGAAAAGTCAGGAAGAAAGCTCTCACGTCATTCTCAGTCTCCCGCTGAAGAAAACCAATGGCTACAGGGAGACTTTTACGACATCCACCTACAATAAGTAGCTGGTACAAAAACTATTTTTGTTGGTTGGTAGAAAAAGTGCTATCTATTAGTAAAAAGTCCGGAAATCTTCGGAAGAGTTCAAGCATTTCGGGGGTCGAATAAACAAAATGCGATATTCGGTTGTTTTCATCCTGCAAACTGCGGGCACGTCCTTGTTCGTTGAAGTGAGTTTCCAGGTCGAGAATGTAACCTGTGAAGGATGCATATTTGGCAACATAAATAGGACTTACTTGGATTGTTCCGCTCGAACATGCACTGCACCGAATGTTTCCCACGTTGCTGTTAGTGAGATGCTTGCGGAACTTCGATCTCACGTAGAACCGGATGTTGAAACAGCGGCTCCGGCATTCAAACATTGGCCGGATGGTCTCTAGTTCCTCGGGCAGCAGTCGACCACCGGGATGCTTCAGCACCAAGAAGCTCGTGATTGTGAAGCATGTTAAATCTAGTTATTCGAAGGGAGTTGCCCAGCCTGCCAACGTTGAAGTACGCCTTGCACTATGTATGATCGAGCAGTCGGCGTCGTTTTCCGTCGTTAGGATTTCGTGCAAATCCTTTCCGGTGGTACTGGTACTTGATTAACGTTTTCTCACCGGAGGAATTTGGTTTCGGGGCTCGCAGGCTATGGTACGATCCGGAAATTCGTTCGAACTGCTTGACGTAGTGCACGAGCTCGTGAACGTTGCCGAATAGGCGGTTGCCCAGGATGGCAACGTTCACTGCGTACCCCTCAGCAGAGACAGGGGCAATTGCAACGACCCATTGTGTGGTTGAGGAAACCATAACGAGTGTGCCTCACAGGCGTGTGCGGGGAGTTATGTAGATCAGGTCAACCAATGGAAATGGGGAATCAGCCCACATCTTTGATGAAAGATTACTACTGAAAGCGTGTTTAGCAGTGTAAATTGAACGAAAAAAAACACTTGGAATTTTGAACAGAAATGGTAAATCAAAAAGGTTGTGGTGATAGTGATATTCGAACGGGTGAATTGTCACTTTCTTGCAAACGAGAATACGGACGACAAGCGAAAAGTGAATACACTTCTTACGACTTGTGGTTCGACAACATACCGGTTGATACGTAGCTTGGTTGCTCCGGATTTACCAAATACGAAAACTTTTGACGATGTTGTGTCTGTTGTTCCCAATCGTTACAATTCTAAATTTTCCATTATCGCCCAGCGATTCAAGTTCAATAGAAGAGCACAGAAGGAAGGCGAATCCATTACGTAGTTTGTAGCGGAATTACGGAACCTTACAGAGTACTGTGACTACGGAAGCTCTCGAAACGACATGCTCAGAGATCGTTTAGTGGTTGGTGTGAGAGACGCTCGCATACAACAGTGTTTGCTTGCTGATAGTAACTTAACTTTGGAAACGGCCTACGATACGGCGGTGACATTGGAAGCAGCAGAAAATAACGCAACCTTGTTACAATCTGTGCAACCTATCGTGACGTCAGAGGCGATGGATTTATCGTCTGAGGTGAATCGGGTACAGCAGTCATCGAGCAGACCACAATCTAAGTGTTATCGTTGTGGAGGCAGTCACATTTATCCGAAAGAATGCCGGCACGCGCAAACTGTTCGTAATCAGTGTAAGATACGTTGCCACCTCGCGAAATTGTGTCGCTCAGCACCAGCGTTCGAAACTAACTCTGCTGTTACGAATCAAGTTACAAGGTCAGAAACCTCGGAATACGTACTTCATGCAACTGCTCCCACCAGCCGCGTTCAACCGCCGTATCACGTAAAACTACATGTGAACAATGCGCCAATGTTTTTTGAGCTGGATACGGGTAGTGCCGTTACATCATGTAGTGAAAAATCATGGTAAGACAAGCTGGGACCGACCGAGAAGGGTAAACTTCAGCAAGCCCTAGTCCCGCTTCGAACATTTACAGGAGAAAAGGTGAAGTTGTTGGGGGCGAAAAATGTGAATGTTTTGTATAAGGGTGTGACGGTGAACGAAACCATATAGACTGATGAAAGAAATGGTCCAAACTTGTTAGGACGTGACTGGATGCAACAATTACCCATGCATACATTAAACCAGGTCTCAACACTCCCCGACGTTCAGTCTCTTATCCGCAATTATGAGGAACTACTTTCAGAACCGAGGACTGGCAAGTTTTCCTGGGGGAAGGTGAATATATACGTTTCGCCGGGAATACAGCCGCGTTTCCTGAAGACTTGGTCACTGCCTTACTTGATGCTTCCAAAGATCGAAGAAGAACCTAACCGTTTGAAACGTGAAGGAATAATTCAAAGCACGGAGTTCTTGGAGTGGGCTACACCAATTTTACCAATACTGAAACCGGCGGCACAGTTAGAATGTGCGGTAACTATAAAACCACGGTCAGTGCCAGCACACCCGCAGAACTCTACTCATTACCTAAAACCAAATATGTTTACGCACAGATTGGTAAGAGCAAATATTCTTCAAAACTAGGCTTAGCTCATGCTTACGAGCGATTGGAATTATCAGAGGAAGCGAAACCTGTTACAACCATCAGTACACAGATAGGACTGTTTATTGTTAATCGCCTTCATTTTGGAATCCAATCCGCTCCATCTATATTTCAACGCACAATTGAAAACGTTATCGCGGGAATACCCAAAACGTTCGTCTATCTAGACGATATCCTGATAACTGCGTGTACCAGTGAGGAGCAGTTGAAGTCGTTGAAACTGGTACTTGATCGTTTGAAGGGGTGTGGACTACGAATAAAGAAAGAGAATTGTGTGTTCGTAATGCACTACTCATAAAGTTGCTGAAAAGTCTTCGACAGCCCACAACCGGTTTCGCCCTTCTTGCGGCTCATCAGGTAGGCGCAGTCCCCGAGTTTCCGTCAACCTTATGTTCTACTTGAAACCAAATTGCACGAAATTAGCGAAATACACTCATTTACAAACAAATTTAGTTTTTGCGAGAAACTCACCTGGAACCCAGCTGAATCTCTCGTTTGTGATGTTTCCAGGCAACTGAACGTGCTACACCAGGCCGCCTCATGTTTCAGTTGCTACGATATTCGACATATCGAGATACATGAGTATTCGTAATGCACTACTCATAAGGTTGCTGAAAATACTTCGACAGCCCACGACCGGTTTCGCCCTTCTTGGGGCTCATCAGG
>SJOL01003250.1:143006-158119 GCA_004794785.1 Opisthorchis felineus | reverse complement strand
CGGTGCTCACTCATTTCGAGTCAACACAGCCCATTGTTCTTGCCTGTGGTTCTTCACCATATGATGTGGGAGCCATGTTATCGCAGAAGGATAGATCAGGAATTCTAAAACCAGTTGTTTACGCTTCACGATCTTTGTCGCCTGCCGAGAGGAATTACGCACAAATCGACATGGAGGCACTGGCGATTCTGTTCTGAGTGACACGTTTTCAGCACTACCTTTTCAGGCAAACGTTCGACATATAAACGGACCACAAGCCTTTACTTGGAATTCTCGGAGAAAACAAACCAATACCTCAAGTGACGTCGCCCAGAATGCAACGCTGGGCCTTAAAACTTGCCTGCTATCGGTATCATTTGCAGTACGCTACTGGACAAGTGGATCTCACGGCAGATGCCCTAAGTCGCCTACCGTTACGAGATGTGCCATTTCACACACCAAAACCAGCCGAGCTGGTAATTCCGATGAGTTGGGTTGATGATTTGCACATCACTGCCGCGGAAATACGAGAAGAAACAAAAAAGATCCAGAACTCTCACTTGTGCTTCGTTTCACTTCATTCGAATGGCCGGAGAATGTTGGAAGTGGATTCCGTGAACGATCATCGGAACTAAGTTTAGTAGATGGATGTTTACTATGAGGTGCAAGAGTGATCATTCCAAGACACTACCGCCCGGAAATTTTAAGGGAATTACGTGCAGGCCACCCAGGAACACGCGAATGAAGGCTTTAGCCCGACACTATGTCTGGTGGCCTGGTATCGATCATGATGTGGAATTGATGGTGTAAAAGTGTGAGGCATATCAGCGAAGTAGGGCTTTGCCCGCAGCAGCACCCATATCACCATGGCAGTGGCTGTCACGACCGTGGAGCCGCGTACACGTGGATTATTGTGGCCCTGTTGAAGGTTATATGATCCTTGTGATTCCAAGTGGATAGAAGCGGTGCCCGCTAGAACTGCATCTAGTGCGTCGCGGCACTTTTGCATCGCACGGTTTACCTGATATGATTGTTTCCGATAACAGCACGACATTCACCAGTGCGGAATTTCAACTGTTTTTGAAAACCAACGGGATAGAACGGGTTTTAATGGCACCATACCATCCCGCTTCTAACGGCCTGGCTGAATGTGCGGTGGAAACGGTGAAGAATGGATTGATGTAACAAAGCCAAGGTCCTCTACAAACAAGACTAGACAAGTTCTTACTGCGGTACAGAGTTACTCCGCATACTACTACAGGCCAGGCATCCTGTGAATTGCTAATGGGACGAAGAATTCGAACACGTTTGGGTCTGCTACGACCGGATTTGGCGGTTAAGGTCAAACAACGACAGTGTTCCATAAAGCAAAACGCAGATAAACAAGCCCGACCTCGCACAATACGAAGTGGCGAGGAGGTTTACTTCAGCCTTCAGATAAGGAATGGGTGCGACAAACTGTAAACTCATCGACATATTGTCAGAAGACGGGAGGACAATGCGCCGTCATTTATTGACCATATCAGATGCGGAACAAACACTGAGCCGGTAGTACAGGTGGACTTAGAATTGAAGCAAGAGAGTTTGGAAACTGCTACAGATTCGTCAAGGTGCCTACGCGGATCACCAAGGCAATCGAAGCCGATCGAACACTACCAAGCCGGAGTTGGGTAAGTCTAGCGCTGAAGGATTGTAGTGGCCGCTTTGATGTGTCGCAGACTATGCGCGTGTGCGTGTCCGTTCGTCAACACACCACCGATCTGACGTGTGACTGCAGTGGCTGGTTGGTGCATGTCCGATAGTTTGCACGCATGCGTGTCTATCCTTCAAAACATCAGAGAGTTGTTTGTGGGATAACTGGACATGTGACTCAGTTGTTTGCTTACCCGTCGCAAGGATACACCCGTGGCCTTGGCTGCGTATTAGCAAACAAGGACTACTGCAGACCTTATCCTTGTGTGTAACAGTTTGGCCTAACTCTACAATTTTACAAGGTCCATATTCTTTGCGCCCTTGTCATGGCTACACAAGCGTGCTGACTAACTAGGTAGGAACAGGTGGGGACGTAGGTTGTCAAAGTGTCCCGGGACACTGGGGTATCTAGTGTTTCTATCTATTTTACTGTAGTTATGTCCCATTTAATTACGGAGTACCTCATGGCTAAAGGATCAAATAGGCACTGATGTACCACAGTCCCCTTTGCGTACCGTAAGAATGATGGTAATTATCGTGAATAACACCGGTTGGTCTCTTGTAAGGATTTCTGAATATCAAAGCTTGCAAACAGCACAAGGACTCTATGAGATCAGATTTGTCCCCAGGCTGTGTTGAAGCCGCACTCGCTTCCAAACTCCAGTGGGGTTTATTTAACTAAACCATGGGGTAGCATGTTTCACGTGAGTCATCTTCGTTTTTCTGTGCAAGACTCAATTTCAGCAGTTGTAGGTTATTCGCTGAAGAACGCACCGAAGCCAGTAAAACAGTATTTTGCCGCACATCGAGGCGTGATGCGGTAGAGACCTGCTTTATCTTTGTACTCTTGATCAGTTTGAATTTTGGGGTGTATTNCTTAACTTACCTATGCTCCGTCTGTCTGACTACAATTGTTCTTGGCCATCCTGGGGCATGCTGTGGTTTACCAGTGCGGCAGTTGTCTGACGCCCTCAAAGGAAGGTCGCCTACACACTACACTTTGTCCACTTTGTTCTCGGTTAGCGATAACGTGTCGTCCAGCCTATTGTGAGCAAGCTCTATGAACGGAGAATAGTGAATTTCGTCCCGTTGACTGCAACTTTGGTGCTGTTTTGAACCGTGTGACCTACACTATTTGCCCCAAAAACTTGTGCGCGAAATGTACCCCGATTGTAACTATGGTAATTAAGCAGACGACAGAGCTTTTCTTGAACGTATTGCAGACACTATTAAGTAGCCTCAGTACTTTTGCATATATTTACACATCTCTCAATGGACCAATGCGTCATCTAACATGAAACGAGGAGTTTTGAAAAACGAAGGAAGCATAGTTTAGGACAACATTTGGCAGCATGTGTGCCACTGTTTTCGATTCTATGCCATATGGATAGCTACTTTAATTCGGTCATTCGTATTACTCTAGGGACTCATCCTCGCAAACTGGCTTGGGTCGTACCATGACATTTTGTCCTTGTGGCCTCTTCCAGTCTAGCCATTAAAGTCCACTGAAGTAGTGAGCTATATGAAGCTGACGCTCACGGTTTGCTGTGCACCTCACACTGTCAATCGGAACGTGTCAATGTATGAGTGATTAGGATCTAACTTGAACATCTGACAAGCTGTTAAGGTGGCAGGCGAATCTGTTCAGCTTGGTAGCTGTACCGTTGTCGCAGTGGTTCTCACCCATATGACTGTATGCAGCTCACTGCAAGTTTGTAAACTCGAAGCTTGACTGACAGGATTATGTCACACCTACTACACATTTGTGCATGGTCATATCAGTGACGAATTTGAAGAGGAAAGGAGCAAGAGGACAGCGTTGCCTGGCGCCAGTTGATGCAATGAACTAAAGTGACAGCTTTCCGTAGACCATCACGCGTTCATGGGAGTTGAGTTGTAGCGCTTTAGGAATGGTCGAGCATTCATGGAGACACCGTTCCTCCATAGACAATGCCCCAATGACCGACGATCAACGTAATCGGAAGCAACTTTCAGTCCAATGTGGACGGCCATTGTTGGTTGGTGTCGCATTCCAGAGTCTGACGGACAGGGATTGTGACTGATGCATCCGCTTTTAGAACGGAGCCCAAATTGTCTTCTGCGAATCTACCGGTGTCTGTATTCAGTCAGCCTTCGAAAGGCGAGACCAGAGAGCTGCTTCTGTGCTAAAGCATTGAGCTCCAGATGGCATAGTGCTCAAAGTGCGAACTCACTGAGAGGAATGTCCGAATTTCAAACTCAACCTGTGCATCACGACTGGTACCGTCTAGCCTTGGGCAACTTGATAACATCTTCTCCCTTGTGGTTGCTTCGTGAGGCGTGGTAGCTGGGCGTCGGAAATTTGTTACAGCGGAAGGATTATTTAATATTCACATACCATCCTTTCAGTAGGGCAGGTTACAAACTAACCGGCCCTGGTTTCATCTCAAATTTCGGTGGGTTGTATTTCGTAGTTTACTTCTTCAAACAGACGACAAATGTTTGCGTTCCAGTCGCCTGCATTCACTGTATAAAGAGACTGTGCTGCAGGAGTCCAACTAAAATGCTCTTTGAATTGTTCGGCCAATCTTTCCAGTCGGCATACTTGCGTGTGAATTAATGAACCATCTTCTTCACTTATCCGTTCGCTGATCGTTGGGTTCTTTTGACCAGTCTTTCGTATTAAATACAGGGTAAAGTTTTTTCCGGTAGCGAATATTTTCATTGTCTACCAAAGCTCTCAGCCTTTCTTGAGGCTCTACCTTAATTGACATTTGAGAGGTTTGTGTGCGCCGTCACACTCGTTGTCCGGTGGTATGGATTTTCTGGCTTCCGTCCGGACTAGCGTTTTTGAAACATTCAGTGATCATTTGATTGAGCTGGAGAAGTCGGCAGACAGCACTGAACGCCGCTAGCATGGCCCCATTCACATTTTGCTATGCTTTATCCACGTACTGGCTACCAGTACAGTGTTGGTTTGCTATAGAGATTAGTTGAGCTAACTCAGATCGATACTGCTGAGCTATATTGATTATCCAAAGATGATGCATTTACATGCTGATTTGCGAAGGCCTGGACTAGCAAACGCACTCACACTATAGCGTGGTCCAAGTCAGGTTGCAAGCCCCAAAGGTGCGGTAATCCTGAGTAATGGCTGTCCATTTGTGACTGATAGTCACGTAATCGATTTGGATCCATGGTTGATATGCCCTAGGTAGTCACCAGATCACACAGTGCGAGGGTTTCTGTGGAAAATCCACTTTGGCCAGAAAAGACTTGATGCTCTTCCACTTACCGGACGAGGGATCCATCAACTGAGCTCCCGAAAGCGTCACTATTGATCACTTTTGAGCAGCAAACGTGATTCGTCACACCTCTGTCAGGTGGATCAACAAACGATATGTGTTGCCGTCATTACTGTGTCCCTTATGTGACTACTTCCAATGGGTCAGACGTTGACATCGCGACGGTACTTCGGGTTATTTAATGACTCACCAAATCTTCTACTTTTATTCTACGAATTCTGCATCTCCTACACGTTGTGCGATTTACATAACGTGTACGTGCTAACGTTATTCCCTCACTCCAATCGATTTTCCTCAACAATATTCCGCAACACATTTGATCTTTTTTGGACCTCAGAGTGAACCGACATGTGATAATTCGTCCGGTTCTTCTTCTGTGGGAGAAGACCACCATCGACGACTTCTTGCCGCAATGAATGAATTACGCAAGTGAGTTCTTGTACCTGTTTTGCGCAGTCAGTCATTGGGAAAAGACTGTACGTTGACAATTTGTAAACCTCCTTGAAATAGAATATGTTAGAAACTAGATTATTGCGACATGAGCATTTGCCTCAACGCAAGTGAATTGGACTATGGAATACGACTGTATTCGTTCAGGTCTAAATTTACGGTTTCTAGGACTTTTCGATCATTGCTGGTCCGATTCCCATGCAAGTTTTGGTGTACAAAGAAAAGAAATTACTACTCGATTTCACCTTTTCATGGTACCTAGACTATTTTGTTGACCGGGGAAGAAGCAGCACCTAAACTAAGAGAACTTTGTGCTATGTATCACTCCAATCACCCGAATTATCTCACCAGACTTCACGCAGATAGAAGAACGGCCGGGAAAACAAAGAAACTTGCTTTTATTTCGATTTTTATAGTAGTCTTTAGAGTATCTTTACATTATCATTGCGGTGTCTTTAAACGTGGTCTTCTTCCCTGTAATCTCACTACACTTAAAAAATATTAGACATGAGAATACGAACAGTCTAAATGACTCCAGTTCACCGAACGCTCGAATCAGAATTTTAGCCAAGGAATGTTTTTAGCGTGAACTCTCTGGTTATGGACGGAGCGCTTTCAAAGCAAACAAAAATATCTCCTCGATTGGTGATGTGTCCCTCTGAGTGGGACAACCAATCTGAAAGTTCATCCCAATCTGCTGCACTTGTCTGTTGGAGAGTCAGTTGTCTGCGGTGATTTCAGTATAATTTATGCGAGGTAGTGGATTCCTTCACTTTGCTTTCGTGGACGTTCCAACATATCCGGTGCCCTTTGACATACGTTAGACATAGCAGTACTTGTGTACTAACAACAAGGATACACCAGCCAGCCTGGAAGGGGAACCATAAAAATCTGGTGGATGAGGAAGACGCATTATGCGACAAAAACAGTGGTTTCTCAGTTTCTCAATTTTGGCTGAGACAGTATGCCTTGCATCAAACGGTTTGTTTACCATGTTCACTACATTCCGTCGGTATTGCAACTCTGTGAATTGTCCCACTACCCTTTAGCGTGTACGTGATTGGTCGATCCAAATCGAGAAAACTCAGCTGGTGTCAACAGGTATTTATCATTCATGAATCCATATTGCTGTTTGAACTGCAAATTGCACCTAAGTGGAGTTGCGTAGTCAGTTAGGAAAATAGGCTGGCATTAACGAGAGACTTAGCTGAATCATTCGCTTAGGTTGCAAAGGTGAAAGCGGTAGAGTGTTGCCGAAATGTTTTTGACAGGCTTGTAGTTAGTGTCGGGAAACTTGAACGCCGTTGTGGTTGACAAATGAGTTTGCCTTTTTGGAGCCGAAGAATATCATAAGGAGATATTTGATTGAGACTGGTTTTTAGGCGTGGAGATCAACCATGTGGCAGTCAGTTCGTCAGTCAGTCGTTCAACTGTAACTCCCTTTCGGTGACTAGCTTCCATGTCACCCGAAGGAAGTAGAAAGGTTGAGATACTGTCAGGTTGCCCAAGCCTAGACAGGAGATGCTGAGGTTGGGCTCGAACCACAGACGTTCCGGTCAGTAAGTTCGCACCTTAACCACTGAGCTGGATCGAGCTCATCATCAACCATGTGTGAGAGGAGGTGACTTCAGAGCTGCACCACCATAGACTTCCAGACATTCAGCGTATGATACATGGTAAAACCCATCAACCAAAGACCCATGAGTACCAGACACTCCTCACTTGGGGTTTGGGCCTGAGTGGAACAATGACAGAACATACACAACATCTGGTTCTCATATCTTGATAACGGATGGGCTACGGTACTGAGAACGGTTGTCTACTGGTGTACCCATAGCTTTCAAGGCCGTTCGCAAGTTGCACGTCTGAATGTGCGTACCACGAATCGTGACCGCTCGGTTGCTGGTGTAACAAATGCGACAAGAGGGCATCCCAGTGGTAATTTTGTACAACACACGCACCACACTGTAAAGCTTCGTTAGAATTAAGGACAGCTATTCTTTCTAAGATGAATAATGCGCTGGGAACCAATCAGGGTATTAGTCGTCTATGCCCTCAATGCATGATTGCACTAATCAACCAGCTTACCGGTTCGACAAGCTCCATGTCAAGTTTTAAAGAACTGAATTCAAGAGTGGACTAGTCAAACGCAACCCCAATTGGTGGGGAGAACAGTCAAGTTACTGTAAATTTAGTGTACAATCGTCTTGGTCTTAGTAAGGTAGAGTGTTCGGATTATCCGAGCATCTTCAACACCACGAAACAGGAATTTTCTATCGCCAATTTTCCACTTGATCACCTGTGAGGGAGTGTCTGTACGGACCGGTACTCATCTTTCACTTGAAGAGACATTTTGTCCCCCCAACCCCGGTTACACTTACTATGCTTTTTCACACACACGTTATTCCTGGTGTGATTTCCTTTCCAACGTAGAACTGGACGTTTCTGTGACATAACACTACAAGCTGGCTTTACCAAAATTTTGGCCCACAAAGCTGTATTGGTTTCCAGTTCGCAATACTTCAACGCAATGTTTTCGCATCCGATGCGTGAGATGGATTCTTCTTGCATAACGATTGGCGAAGTGGACGAGGCTACTCTGGTCCGGTTGGTGGATTTCTTCTACACCGGTCGTAAGTTGAACGCAATAATAAATGTCTTAGTCTATAGCCCCTTCTCTGGGCAGTCAAGAAATTATCGTTGTCTGAGTAGTATAGCAGTCCTTTCAAACATAAGCCCACAACACCTGACCCCTTTTCCAGTGGTTGTGTTTCTTGGGCGTCTACAACACACGATCAACCGATCATCACGCTGTTCATTCTCGGATGGCATTTGTTTCGAGGTTGTCGCCGCCAACACGTCGAATTTTTATGGTCAGTGAGGCAACTGGAAGTACAACTATTAGGTAGATTCATTCTTGGGTTTATTGTATGACACTCCACTGGTCCCCATTTATTGTCTTTTCACCAAAGCTGATGCGGAAGGGCGGTTTCTGTCATGGAAATATGGACTCTGATGAGACGCTGCAGTTTTACCCACTTTCTTATGTGGACTGAGAAAGCCTGTTTCTGAAAATGAGGTAGGTTTGATTTAGGATTTTTCACAGGTTGAGAAATCTGAATGTACAAATCCCGCGAAATTGCTTCTTTAACATTTAGATGGCGAATGTCTAAATGAGGTGAACCGAAGACGATCGAAATCTATTATGGTTTATTGCGTGGTTCATTGAGTTGCGTTCAACTAGAGATGGAAATCCCACGTAGGATGTCATGTCATCTGTGACATCCAACAGTTATACATTAACATGCACAACAAATCACTTCGCAGATGGAATGCACCGCTGACTGGCACTTGACTCTGCACGTATTATGAACCTGATAAATCGCAAGTGGGCCAGATGATACCGCAGTAGATCTGGCATTGTAACCTGCACCGGCATCTGAAGGCCAAGGTTGTGTTTGACCATCGGTGCCCTCGAAACATTGCGCGGGTCTATTGGGGACATCAGACCTGCAAAGCTGAGGTGCACGAGATGGTTTTCGAGACACTTCAGGTCAGCTCCTCACATTGCACATGTTGGGCTGGTGAGGCTATTTACTTCTTATGCCTAGCTCCGTGACCTTCGTCGAGCCCAGCTCTCCTCGCCCAACCCTTCTCGCTCAGCCTTCTTCGCCCAACCTTGTATGGGATGATGACGACCGATAGGCGGTTGGTTCATGACTTGGCAACCAAGCGCGAAAGTCCTTGCTCGTCACCTCAGTCGCGTTGGTAACTGCCGTCACCTCGGTTGGAGACTGTGGGGTGAAATAAGCCAAAGGTTAGTGGTCTGACTGATGTGTCTGTATCACGCATGTCTACGGGTGATTCCCATTCCCTTACTCTCCTTAACCTCGGTGAAGGAAGCCCTAGCAGCTGGAACTACCGCACTTCGATTTTCGGTTTCTTACGTGAGAATGTGAACTGAAATGAAACGAAACGAACTAAACTAAACTAAACTAAGCTATAAACTAAACTAGATTAAACTAAACTATACTGACCTGACGTGAACTGAACCGTTGTATTTGTAGACATCTTCATAAAACGTCCGCATATACTATCTTACGTGTTTACCTTTCTCCCCATAGTGCTCCAAGTGAACGAAGACACCGTTCAAAGCCTTCTTCCTGCTGCAAACCTGCTCCAGCTATCACCTGTAAAGGACGCCTGTTGCAGCTTCTTAACAAAGCAACTGCACCCGGAAAACTGTTTGGGTATTCTGCGGTTCGCAAGATGGCATGATTGTGCCGCGCTAGCGGACACCAGCTATCAGCTGGCCTTAGAGCGATTTGCGTACGTCCCCAAGTTATACTCCCAGACTGTTGGTGTCATCTCATATATTTTATTAGCCTGTAAGTATTCCATGGATTCCAGGACTTACGTTAGATTAAGTGAAAATATACGGCAAACACCTTTAAAGTAAATCAGATAGAACATTAACCTTGTTCGCCATCTCATTGGGCAGTACGCACCCCTCAAAGTGAATGCAATCTTGCGGACATTCGGTGGTTTTACGAACAGTTTGCCTTCTCCGGATTTAGATTTAAAAATTTGAATCCTAATAAAGTCCAAGGAGCATTACAACTCTTCTCGGCTTTCAGCTTAGGCTGACTTCATGCTGTAAAAAAAATAAAAACCGAAAACAACATTTGAAAAGCCCTCAAAGGAGTGGTCATTTGGGTTGATCCTTCTACCGAATGCACCCAGCAACCGGCATTTACTGGTATGTGTAGTTCGAATGGAAGCTTCGTCTGAATTTGGATTTCGAAATTTGTCTGCTGTTGGTGAGTGGGAATCACCGCTCAGCCAGGAAAAGGGCTCGTACAATGAGCATTCTTGATGCTCCATCGATAGGCATTTGCTAATCTTTCGAAACCTGAATACAGGATTCAAGTGGTATTCAAGCCCTCACCATGTGTTTGGATTCTCGCGACTACGAACATCTCGGTTACGGAGTGTCTCCATACTTGACTGGATAAGCGTAAACAGCCATTTCGGCGCAGTTTGTTTGATTGCTAGCTTTCAGAATGTACCACACTGGCTGAAATACCAGGACTCTTTTGTTTGTGATTTCTGCTTATGTTCCAGGCGGCTGCATCTATGTGCGTTATAAATCATCCGCAAAGTGAATTGCTTCCCTCAGACTACTTTTGACCTTTCGGTGAACCTTCTTCAACATTGGCATCTACTCGTTTGGGTGAGCTAATTAACTGCGTTTCTCGCCGGAAGAAACCTTAGAGGAATAACATGGAACTGACTTGAAGCCACGATCAGTTTTGTTGTTTGAACGTGTTCCGTCATACCCGTGAACGATTTGTGATGTGTAAAGTTGAGAGATTATGGAAATTTCGAGCACAGAATTATAGAAACTGGATTGGCTAACGCTATGAAAGTGTCGCGTACACAACTATGAAACGGACCCACATATTACAGAAGGATGGTTGCAGCCATACAAAAGGCTTGAAAATCGTTCAAGAAAATCACAAACCGGTTAAAATACTGTTGTTCCCAAATGTTGGTCCATTTACACCGGGTTCACCAGCATCCGCTAGCACATCCTAGGGTGACCTCGTAATTCTATTGCGCTAATTTTTCACGTCTTATCGACTGCATGTTTAGTCCCATCAAAGCATAGTTCTACAGTTTCTGGGTTTCGTTTGTGATAGCAACTACAAGCTACCGAGGAAAAATCGTCCTGTTCTGCCGACCAATTCTGGAGTTGTGTTTTGTCCAGTTGTTCTAGTCACCGTAGACCCCATTCTACAAACACGACTACTCGGCTCACAGAGGCATAGCTTAGTAGGCTGCAGAACTCTGATTCAAACACAGTGATAATGTTGAGCGTCTTTTGCAGCCCGTGTGGATCACCAGTTGTTCCTCGGCTGTAGTGGGCTCAAGCATATTAGACACTCCGGCACTAACAGTCTCTCCTACTGGTGAATAACCATGGAGCTCAAATGGCGGCCAAAGGTTAGACCCCGTTCTTCACAGTCGACCTATCTTGAATACTCACTTCGAATTGGACCATGTCCTGGTTAGGCGTCAACTTGCAATCGATTTCCCTGTAAATCCCAAAAGACCGTTTGCTCTCTACTATATGAGGGAAGTCTGTTGTTTGCATATTGAGGGTGCCCACACGAGCAGCCGAAGAGGTTGCTAACTTAGACTACCGCTATGTCAATGAAAGGAAATTCTGTGTGATTTTTCTAAGCGTCTATCTAATAAGCACTGAAGCACTATCAGCCCGTGATACATGGCGCAACGTAATTCGGCTGGAGACTGAGCTGTGGAATCAAGAAGGCTGCATAAATGGAGCAGGCCGCAATTTGAGAAAACTGTCTTACTGCATCATCATCACTGACAGCAACACCAGCTGAGAACACTGGTGCTTCACTGCCGTACAACCACGTCAATTTATTTACACAAAGCCTTATAATGAAAGAGAGTAAATGAACTGGGGATGCAGGGGACCAAGGGCTAGTATACAACAAACATTCAAGGTGCCTACACCTCCAACACTCAGTCAGACAACCTGGATAGAAACTGACAGCATGAACGCCACTGACATGAGGAAGCCATCATGGTGTCCGGAGTCATCAGCCAAGAACTGGGAGGGTCAGTTGGATCCCATTCTAGATGGCTAACACCACCAACATTACCCAGACTTTCCACAACATCCTGCACTCCCTTCTGTCCTATCAAATTCTGTCCACCTGTAGGTTTGCGTTATTTCGAATTAGGCACAGAAAACAGTGCATTTCTAGGCAGGCAGTAAATTGGCATCCATGATACATGGCCCGGTCACCTTAACTTACATCGCTGGATGTATGCTTTGCGTGAAGTACCCTCTGTCTCACCAAAGACCTGTCTTCCGAATTCGTTGGTTCCAGCCAGTTCCAGATGTAGTCCTAAGACATCTGTGGTCAAAGACCTGAAGATGTCTCAAACTCTCCTCCCGAAGTGGCCAAGTCACTCAGCCGTAAACAATACAGGCCGCGCTGTAGTCAGATATACGTGTTCGTTGAGACCCAGCAATATGTCTTTTTTGATGCCACAAGCCAGGTGGCGAAAACTGGCGAAAGCAATTCTGACCTTTGTTACCTTTGTCTGTCATTCTACCATCTGAACTAATGCAAATTCCGAGATATGTATAGCATTCTACAACTTCCAGTGTTACTCCTTTAATCCTCATGGATATGTTCACAGACTGTACGTCACGCAGCATGACGCTTTTCCACAGACACTAAACAAGACCACTGAGCCGACCAAAGATAAAACTGGGAATTCAATGTACAACAAATATCACCAACCTGGTCACTGAACGGGACATTTTCACCGGCAGCTTTCCTGAACACCTGCGTCTTTCAGTTGTACAAAACTGGTAGATTTGTCCTGCTGTTCCCCCTGTTTGTATGTGTCGGTGAGGTTGACCTGAGTTGCACAATCAAAGAAAGACTAGTGGGCTGGGATTATGCAGATGAAGCCATCTTGTTGTTTGACGATTTTACACAGTCTACCTGAGTTGAAATAATGGAAGTGGTTGCTTGCTTCAGAAGTCTTTCGTCCGATTAGGATTTCCTGTAACATGGTACCTCCTTTAGAATTCAGAGTGATGAAATGAAGTTTGTTAGCGACGTTGTGCAACATAGGTAGCTCGGCTGCGCTTCTCCATTATCAGTCTGTTCACCGAATTTAGAAGTTGGATGGTGGAAGTTTCATCACCAATCAAGGTGACATCGTCAGTGAGGAAATGAGTGTTCTTATGAAGTTCCTAAACTGTCTGTGGTGACTCTAAAGTGATTGGGTGGTCGCGAAGTGACTTTCGCGTAATTTGACTGGTCAGTTTGGAATCTGAGTCGCGTCGTGGCGTCATTCTTTTGTGCCTTTTTGAGCCCTTGTTCTGTTGTTCCGTTCCTCCGTTGTTCCTTTCTTTCCTTCGTGCTTTGTGATCTGTTTTTTTTTCAAACGTGATCTACAAACTTCACTGTCACGACTACGATACACAGTTCATATTGGTCAGACTGGTGGAAAGCTTGGAGCCGGAATGCACGAACAAAAGCTTGCCAGTAGAAGACATAATCCAATTTCACTTGTTTCAATTCACGAAGACAGGAAAGGATATCAGTTGCACTGAGATAACTTCGAAGTACTTGCTCACGCAAGAACAAAACGGGAGTGGGAGTTTGCCGAGGCGTTGTACTCCATACATAAACCGATCAGCAAACACATTGGCATCGATCTGGTCTGTCAGCCGCTACGAACAAAACAATTGCACAATTTTGGGACTCTGAACCACGTGGGGAACCAAACAACCCAATAATAACCAACGGATTAAATAGACCAGAGAAATAAAACTACTAAAATGGAAGGCATTCCAATCAACCAATCGAGTGGGAGGAAACCGGACCACAGTGCAAGACGCGAACGAAACAATCACGACGGAGGCACAGAACTGCTGAATTGCAGCCATCCAAGGGACCAACAACATACAAGGAAATGAAACCACAGCGCGACTCAGATTCCAAACTGACCAGCTAAATTACGCGAAAGTCACCTAGCGACCAACTAATCAATCACTTGAAAGTCACTACAGAGAGTTTAAGAACTATATAAGGACAGGCAGAAAATGAACTTACCCACTCAATTCAGAATGGTGTGATCATTGCCGCTTCACAGCTGAGGACTTTGAAACAAACTCTTGATCGAGCGGGTTTCACGGGCTAATGTGTTACATTAGGTCGATTTTTATCTATGATTTCGTCTTTTCATTTCCGCACTTTACATATGTGAATATATGCTGATTTCAGAAAGGTGTCGATTGGGGAGGAATTTCTGACACTCGGTGATGATGAAATGGAACAGCTGATCTCTAGCGATAGGCTTACTGCTTCCGAGGATCACGTGTTTGAAGCAGTTCGTCGTTGGGTGGAACATGACTTAGAAGAAAGGAAACAATTTGCCGGGCATGTTTTTGATCAAGTGCGCTTCAATTTCCTCTCACGTGAACTTGTGGTTCAACTGAGCAAGTCCGTAGATTTTTTGGTTCAGAATCCTTGGTGCAAAGAACACCTATTCCAGACTCTCGTGTATCGTCTGTCCTCCTCCGATTGAAATTCTTCGATGGATCCTATGATGTCCCGACGCAATACTGATTATTCAAAGGTTTGTTTTATCTGTTTGGAACACTATGCATCACTTACAGAGCAGATGCCTCAGACCGTATGTTATCCTCAGTTGTTTTTTTACCATGCACCAAATAGGTGACACACAGTACTGGACGTTGTCTGCACAAAGCGAAGTAGGAATTCATTGTCCTTCCTAAACAAGCGATCAACTTTACAACCGCTAATTTCAGTGCTCGTGGTTGCGGGCACTGCCGTCTTCCACCCTCCCCCACCCAAATTTGAGTACTTTCTCCGCAGGTCCCAGCTCTAGGACTGACCGTTTTGCTCACCCTGCGTCACACTCAGCTGCAGCTTCTGTACGTCTGAGTTCAGTCACTAAACACTTCGAAGTCTGTTTTCGAACCCCGAAATCCTGTGTACTTAGCCGCCTTTAATGTTCGCGCACTGGAGCAAGCAGGTCAACAGGTGGCTCTTGCTCGTACGCTGGATTACTTCTGCATTGATGTATGTTGCCTGCCAGAAACAAGGATGTAGGACGCAAGTACTG
>SJOL01003250.1:110672-141139 GCA_004794785.1 Opisthorchis felineus | reverse complement strand
GCTTGGCTGGAGACGTTGCAAGAAATGGCAGCTAATCGTCAGTGGCGTTCTTGCTGTCAGTTTCTTTCCATATTGTCTGATTGAGCGCTTGGAGGTGTAGACACCTGAGAATGCTTGACATAGGCCAGCACTAGGTCCCCTTCCTCACCCAATCTTTTTCTCTTCTTTTCACCCTAGTGCTTTAAATATAATTAGACGAACCTTATGGTTGTACGGCAGTGAAGCATCAGTGTCAACACTGATATTGCTGTTTTTTGATTGATGATTGATGAGCCCATCCGAAGAGAAGTAACTTTTCCTCAGTGAGGCGTACAACTTGATACTATGTTTGAGCGAGCGTGACAAGTATTCGTGTGTCACCATTAAAGAAAGCCTTTACCCAGTCGAATTGTCCTGATCTACTTAGCAGGACCGATGTAAGGTCATCCGCACATCTTAAATGACACATTAGCACGCTACAGGTGTTTGGAAATTTTATACTAAATAAAGCGATGTGCTAAAGAAGTACTCGAATCATGCATCCAGCCAGCCGACGTTTTGATAAACCGTTACACTTCTGAACACACGCAAAACAGACGCGTTTGCCAGAAGACAGGTTTTAAGGTTGCACTCAGCTCATACGTTCAGTCCGCGGGTATCCTGACAACCAAACACTCCTGCACGTACGGGCTGCAGAAATCAAACTATTAAGTCACCTTTTATCTATCTGAGTGAAACACAATTGTCACGCATTACACACTTCCTCAGTTAACCCAGGGGCGAGATGGCTCAGTGGTTAGAGTGCGAATTTACTGACCGGAAGGTCCGTGGTTCGAACCAGACCTCTGCCTCTTGACTTCCCCTGCCTAGGGTTGGGCAACCTGGCAGTATCCCAGCCCTCGTGCTTCCTTCTGGTGGCATGGCAGATAGGCACCGAAAGGGTTCTACAGCTGAACGATACGATATGATACGATACCAGTTAACCCTAACCCTAATGCTCCAACTGAACATAATGCTGACTCCACCCGTTAGGTTAAGTAGGCCCTGTTCGCCACGAAAGAAACATTGAATCCGTAGGAGGCCTCCCCTACAATGCACTCTTGAAAAACATCATTCACTATAAGGAATGATTTTAGTCGACCTCAGACAGTTCTGTTGAGCGGATCAATCAGGACAATGTACTTCCTCTGAAACGACTAGGCGAAGTTTCACGTTTATATCCCAGGGGAGTGTTGGATTACGTCGTTCTCCACAACGACGGCTTTCACAGGTCCCGTCAGGGTTTGCTTTTGACAATATTTACACATAGCCCGCAGCCAAAGAACGGAGGGTGAATTGGCTTGGTAATCATGATCTACAGGTGAATTTCAATGGACCATTTTGCTGTCTTCATTGTTTTCGTTCTGATCCAATGATCATTTCAGGCTTGTCAGATAAGTCGTAGAACGGATGTGGTTGCGACCAAATGGCATATCACAGATATGACTGAAAAGACTGAAACCTGAAGGGTCAGTGTTCTTTACGAATTTTTCATGCTGCGTTCTCTGACTGCATTATCGGGGTTGTCTTGTGAGAGAATGATGTTCATCTTCGTTGAATGTTAAGCTTGCATAGATATGAATGTCACCACTGAGCACGCCTCAGAGAACTAACAAAATTCAATGCGACACGCGCTGTTCAGCATATGCCATCCTGCAAGCACCGTGATAATCCAAACCAGGTGACTGGTGCCAGCCATCTTCAACGGATCGATACAAATCAGGAGATTAACCCGAATGAATCGTTCATCGTGGTCTACCGAATGTTACGAAATCACTCGAAGGCAATCCGATGAAATGCACTCAAAGCAGCCGAAGCGGTAGTCAGTAGAACCGTCACGTGAAAGAGCTGACTCTACAGTGACCTATTATTTTCCCAGGTTAAGGTGGTTCAAATTCCGGAACATAAATGGTTCTATAATTAATACACCGATTTTATCGACTGATGTTATAGGCCAAGTGTATTGTAATTTGCCCATCCTGTAAAATCATGCACCTGTAGTTCTCTGACGAAGCCATATAGAGATCATATGATTGCAACTACTTGGGGGCATATTTACCAGACATGATATTCTAGTACATTATTTACGTGGTATCGGGATACTTTGACGTATTCGGGAAAGCCCAATTGACTGACGTGCAAACTACAAGCCAGAAATTGTGGATTCTTGAGATTTATCAATAAAATGCGGTATTACATGTATAAAATACGTAATAAAAAAGGGTACAAACCTCGGGTTTTCCGTCTAAATTGTTGCACGAAGTAGTGCAAGCCCAAAGAAAGCTCGGAGCAGATGGCAAATCGATGTTACTTAGCGACACACGCCTGCGCACACAGCGTCTTGCGGTCTGGACCGGGCTTCTGGTGTCTCAAGGCCATAGGGGCTCTATGTTAGGATGGTATATAAACCGGTGGAACGCTACTAAAAAGGGTCGTCGGTTTGTCGATAATTGTATACATAATCATTCGAATAACTTATAATCAGGTACGCTGATTTCGACTGCTGGGCGTTCATGCGTATCGTTCACCGTGACGGTCGCTTTGTAATCGTCAGTTTCAACATGCAACATTCGTATGACCTGCGTACATCTGACTGGCAAGTGTACGCAGCAAACCGGCATCTGAATGCCCATCAGGAATGTGTGGTGTTTGGTTTGTTGAGGTGCTTTAAGTATTCCATGGAAATCCGTGACTATGTCCGGAAAAACTATGGAATAGACTTAACAAGCGAGGATGTGCGGGTCCTGCGCGAGGAACTGCCACGCTTGGATTATCCTGTTTGTGATCTGCAGGGTATCCGAGAGGCGTTGCGCCCATTTGGACCCCTGGCTGTGCCTGTTTGTGATTATGGTAGTTTGAATGTTCTGTCGTTTACTTCCGTTCGTCTGCGTGGTTTGTTTGTGAAGTACGGTGATGTTATTCATGCAGATTCTACTTATCAGTGTAACAGAGGTGGTTACTATCTTTGGCATGTGGTAATCACCGATTGTAATGGTGTTGGTCGAAGTGTGTTTTACTCCTTTATCCGAAATGAGTCACAAGAATGTTATGATATTGCTGTTGAACATTTTGTGAGAATGATGTCCCCAGTGAATGTTGTGCGAACGATTGTGATAGACAAGAATAAGTCACAATTATGTAGCCTGAAGGCAGCGATGCCTAACGCCGCTGTCATTTTTTGTTCTTTTATGTCTTACAAAGCTTAAAAGCTATGATTAATAAGCTTAGGGAAGTGACTCAATCGGATAAAGAAGTCCTGCTTGCCTGGTCCAAGAGAATGGTGCATTGTAGGGAAGTGAGCAAGTTTGAGGTTTATGCCACCAGTATCAGAAGCCGGAACCAGGAGTACTGGTCCTACCTCAGCGAGCACTGGTTAACCGACCTGAGTACCTGGGTGAAGCATGCTCGGAAGCACGCTGTGACCCTTGGTAATGAAACCACTAACCAGGTCGAATCTGCCAACAGGTATATTAAGTGGAAGCTTACTGAATCTTCCTCATTGCTCACCTGTGTCCAGGCTATTATAAACAGGAATGAGCAATTGGAAGCCAAGTACCGAAGACTAGTAAGCGTCCCACTGGTGCGTGGCCGACCGGAAGGCGTGACATTACCATCACATTTGGAGTGTTTGGGCCGGCTAACGCCATACGCCCAGGATAGGGTTCGTCGCAACCACAGTAAAAGTGCGGAGTTGGCCGACAGCACAGAATCGTACCTGGTTTTTCGCGACGGCAATCACCTACAATTGGGAGAACCCATGAAGTGCTCGTGCTCTTTTACGAGCTCATGGTTGTTGCCATGTCGCCATGTGGCTTTTGCTGCCGAGTATCATGGTCAGTCGCTGATTCCGTTGGCTGAGTCTAGTAGGTGGCTGTTGCCACTGAACGATATTCAACCATCAGCTACTGTTGCTGAAAATGGTTTATTAGTACAGACTGCCCCCCCTCCTCAACGTGGTGCGGCAGTGGCAACCGGTGTGCATCTTTCACGCAGGCTGGGCAAACGGGGCTCTGGTCGTTTCCATTAGGTTGCCTTTTGCTAATCTTTTTCCCATTTATGTTCCAGGTACCACTGCGGAACACATTTCTGATGATTATGTAATTTGCTTGCAATCAGCCAATAAAATTGTTTCCCCAAAAATGGCTTCATATTTCCCGACAACGCAAGCGTCACGGCAACCAAGGCATCCAGGCCTTGCGTTGAAGACAAGCTTGCGTAGGTGAGAAAGGGGGGCGTAATTTTCCTGCTCGTCTGTACCTTAAGAGTGGTCCCGAAACGTAGTGCTTCTAGGATAATATAGCATCGCCTCTAGCAGCATATGTTTCGTAATGTATGGTGCAGCCCCTAGGCCTACATGTGGCTTAGGATTAACTTCAAACGTGTTACTCGTACACCGATTATTCGTTACACACTCATCAAGCAAAAACGTTATTCAACCCGATGATTTTACGATGCAGGTGCACCTTAGGCTTGGGAGCTCGTCGGTTGTCACTTAGATGGCATGTAGAATCACCAATGCGTGAAACCCATCGTCGTCAATCACGTAGCAAGCACACCTTGGAGGCAAGAGGGACCGGTGATTCTCTGAAGGCGACTTGTGTGGACGACAACTGGAAAGAATGCTTCCCGGCCAAAACTGAGTTACCAAGGTTCCAGACTAACAATCGTGACATAAATAAAAAAGCGTAGCAAGCAATGTTCACTATATAACCCAACAATTGATCTCATTCTTCTGGGTTTCCCAATAATTGGTAAACCTTTCTTTATGTCCACGCAATACTTTGCGTTAAAGGGTAATATACCTGAAATAGAAAATAGATGACCTGCTCTGGCATAACCACAGACATTACCGTTGATCCGTTGGCTGCGAAGGATGCACCAGCAGTTCCGTTTTTATAAACCAGAGTTAGGGCTGTCAATGAAAATACCGGTCCCTGCACCTACTGAACACAATTCGCATGATGCATGGCCTTCGAAGTGTGCGCTTAGGGTAACATATACAATTACGCGTATGCAAATCGTTTCTAACGAACGATTAACTGTGTCATAACCACTGATCGTAGCTGAGTGAAAACAGTAAACGAACAAGCAATAACTGCTAATATTGGACTATTCTAATTACTCACTTTTTTGTTAGCGATATTAAACACAAATATCATCGTCCTTTTGGGCTACAGTTGTATTTAGGGACAACATGGACGATTAAATTCGCCAGAAGCAGGCTATGTTAAACTACTGAAAATTGCATATTATATGACTCCATTACATTTGGAAATCTGTTAACAATGTAAATCTTTAACACATACTAACCCATTATAATTATATCCTTCGTTCGAGAGGGTCAATAATAAACCGCAAATCCGCCATCTCACCTTTTTTAAATGTTTCCGCCATACGGATTTCAGCCAATCAGAATGGGGATGACGCCGCAAGACGCGTGATCGCCTGCGCACAACATGCGGTAACGCAAATAGTCAAAAAAAGCGCGTAAAAGATGGTCGACCAAATTGGTTCGCCATGTCAAGGGATCACAAATGCATATCGAGTCTATGAGGTAGACTCAGTAAACAGTAAGCTCAGACAAGGGAAGGGTTTGATCGGGGGAAAAGAAGTACAGGGGCATAGTTACCAGACCCGATACTCTAATACATTATTTCCATGGTATCGGGATATCATGTCGATTCGACTCGACTTCGTCAAGTAATTCGGATACCGTATTTCGTAACTTGTTGCCCACGCGTCACGCCCTCTTAGAGACATCTGATAGATTCAACTGACCACTGAAGACCTTGTAGAAAGGTCTATAGAACGGCCTCTCATTCATTCACTTAGCATCATCACAGAAACTTTCACACGGAATATGCTAATCGTAATCAATGCACATGTTGCATCAGCGTGGAACTGGGATTTGAATTGAAAAGGGGGTCATTCTGAGCATTTGTGTGGAATAGGATAAATTTGACGGTCAAAGTAAGTAGGGAAAACAACTCAATTACGCAGTAACGTTCAATTCAACCATATTTTGCCACCCGACCTAAGAGTAATGGTAACACCCGTTCCTCCAGGCGAATAAACGCGTAAGATTTCAGTCACGTACTAGTGACCCACAAACTACAGACAATCCGCAAACCTCTTGAGGTATCGAAGCTCTATGGACAGCTTTGCTCTGTGGCCACATAAATTGTCTTTCGCCTACGTAGGATGTTTCACCAAACTTTCGCCAAACCTAATATTTTTGGACCTTTCCTATTTAGGTACTCCTAGTTCCAGGAGGGTGGAATGGCAAGGCGCTCCGTTCGGTGGAATATTTTGATTTTTGCAATGGCCGTTGGATGGGTGGATCCACAAACGCGGTCAGCAGGTCGGAAACCCAGACGGATAATTATTCGGGAATCCCAGATCTTGAGTTTGCACGTCACCGCTATGGAATGGCTGTCGTTCGTGATCGGGTTTGTGTGATTGGCGGATTGATTGAGGATAAAGCCACAAGAACAGTGACGATATTTATTAGGACCGAAAACCGGTGGATATCGGGCCCTGAAAAGCATTCCCAGCGGAGCGAGGTGTCAGTGATCGCACTGGATTCCGAAATATATGCTATTGGAGGCGTGGATAGTGATTATGGTAAGTGCCTCAGTTTGGAGACTCAAACTAAAAATTTGACCATTCTTTTATCCGAATTTCGTATGTAGTTAGGAGATTCTGAGGGTGAGTTGTCGATCCGGTCCGTGGCTACAATGCCGAGAAACGTCAGGAGGGCGTATTTCTTTAGTCTGACCTTCAGGATGAGATATTGCCTCCTACTACTCAGCAACGGATGTCCAATGGGCAGTGTGATTAACTCAAACGGGATGTGTCTTTTCACCTCACCCAAAAGCACATCTAACGCAGCGCTGACCAGTTTGTGGCCAGCATTCATTTGCCCCTATAAAGTGACAGGTCTTCAAGAAAGAAGTTACTGTACTCAAAGATCGAGTACATGAAAAAGTAGTCAAGTTACCGAAATGACATTCATTTTGTGACTTTGCCGCCGCGTAGAAGAATGTTGGTGGAATTAGGTGGGTAGTCAGTGACTCAGAATTTCCTACCGTAGTTGAAGTCCGGTACTAAATGGGCCTAGAACCAAACAGGTGAAAAACGCTACAAATTTTTTCCTCGTGTAACCCTCAGATGCCTTACAGACAACAAATAGGTGGCCTAACCACACCTCAAGTTCTCTGTAGCCTGGCAATGGGCTTGCCACTATCACCACCCATGCGGTGATCATTTCCAGTTTCCGTCCACACCAGCACAAGATGTTTCCTGCTATTTTCTGTGAAGGTAAAGGTTAAACTCACTAGTGTTGGTTTTTTCTTTTTTGTAGTGCATGACAGTGTGGAAGTCCTCGATGTTACATCTGGAACCTGGAATATCATTGCACCGATGCTATATCCACGACGAAATGCAGCAGCAGCGACCCTGAACAACAAAATCTACTTTGTTGGAGGAGAAAATACCACACACTTCCTGTCTTCTGTTGAATGCTATGATCCGGCAATGAAAAACTGGACATTAATTGCGGACATGCGTTTTCAGTGAGTGAACCTTGTCTGGTATCTTCATGTAAGCAAACACTCTTGTGCCGCTCTTCTCATTTCAAGGTTTTTTGGAAGGCATGCTTTATTGGGATGCTGTTAGGAATCGTCGTATTTGACTTGATATCTCCTTCACATTACAATTATATTCAGTTGCGCGCACCACAACAGTGGACCAGTTCTCAGTGGTCTCATCTGAAGAATGGTTTCTCCTAGAAGGGAACTGGTAGTTTATAGAGGGGTCTTGGGACCAAACCCCTAATGTAGAATTTATGCCTCCCGATGCAAGAAGTTATGTACTTCCCAGTTCACCTAAACTGTATGAGAACTGACATGACACAATGTTTTTAAGGTTGTTGTGTATCCTTCTTCTGGTGGGTGTAATCCCAGATTTTCGCCGATCCCGCGTTCTGTTTGCACAAGGAATTCACATGACCGCGATGCACCCTCTCGTTCATTCTAGTCTTCAACTGAATGCACTGCGCAAAAACCGTCTAGTGTTTCAGTTGGCGCGATATTTGACATCTCGTAGTATATAATTTCATGATATGACGGATTACTCAGATTTGGTTGAGTCTCCCGCTATCACCACCTAAACTTACAAGTGAGTGTAGGTTGCCACTTGTGTACAATTCGATGTTCAATAGAATATACATCACCATTATCATCACTGATTTTAATACACCAGTACTACTTACTGGTGCTTAACTGGCATAATAAAAGTCAGACTGATGGAAACTCTGGGACCCCCTCGACCTGATGGGTCCCATGAAGGATGAAACCGATAGTGGACTTTCGAAGAGGTCTGAGCAACATAGCGACTTGCTTTATGTAACTTCGTTTACCTCATGCTTGAGGATGAGCCAACCTTCCGGGTATCACGATTCTCACATACTCAGTCACGGCGCTTTGTGGCAAAGGACGTAGCAGGGTCGATTCAGGTTTTTGGCTAACGAATAGTCAATCTTGACATGGTGTTTTAACCAGGGCAGCTTTGATTGTACCGGTAGTGGGCGCTGAAGGACGTTCCCGAAAAACCGGACTAGACGTTGTTGGATTAACAGCTCAAGTTTGACAGTGTTAGAGCACCGACTGCTGGGAGTGAACCTCAAACATGAGAAGAGGAAAAAGCCTCCAATTTGCGAATATCTGAGACGCACTTTGGCCAAAAAATTGTAAAAGTTCAAGAGAAACGTCTACAGATGTCACGTAGTTTCCCTTTATATTCAAGTGTGAGGTGAGTAAACTGAAAAATTCTTAATTTAGGGAGTTTCCTGTCCATACCGAAACCCTCTGGATAGCAGTGCATTCAAGAAGGCGATTCCCTTCTGCTAAGCTTGTTTGGGTCTCCTTCAGGGGGACAAACTACACGCCATGACACTTCAGTTAAATTAAGCAGCTCATCCCATTATTATGGATGATTTTGTTCTCATCGAAGTGACTAAGCCAAAAACTACTTCAAGTGGTGTTTTCATTCTGGTTGAAGCCTTTTCTGCGTCTCAACCCCCCTCTTCCGGCCTCAAAATACCACACCTCACAACTTTGCTAGGTCCTTCTGGGAGGTCTCCTTTGAGTTACGATGGAAAAGTGAATCTCAGTACGTTTTTGTTTGGTAGCTCACTCCTTTTCTGACCCTTGCAGACGTCACGGCCCCTCAGTTTGTACGCTCAACAATCGATTGTATGTTGTTGGTGGCGTAGTCAACGCAGGAAATGGACGCACCGCCGAGTGCTATTCGCCTAAAACAGGCAGCTGGACGCGCATCGCTGACTTGAATGGATTCTGATCATTCGCTGGTGAGCCTTGATTGACTTTTGGTTTTACCGGCAGGCAAACTGTCTGATAATGTGAAAACTGACCAGCTTTCATCCAGTGTATTAAAATGGTGCTAGTCATCGTTTTAACGGAATAAACGTGTTACTGACAATTGCGTTACCCAGCTATGTTTCACATGTTGTTTTACAATTCCGTGGTGTAGAAATGATATTTGTATCTACTGTATGCCGCACAGTAACCTTTCTTTGGTGTGTTGTGGAAACGGAACGAAATCTTGCCAGACGATGGAAGATCTGAGTAGTCATGTTCACATGTTGAGTCTTTGATGGACGCTATCACTGAAACCTTCTCTGTCTCACCCGTGAATTACCGAAGGTCGTCACTTTCGACGGTTTTTCGCTGGGAACTATGCCAAAGATTATCGAAACCTGGATTGTTCTCCCAGTGAGTGTTCGGTGAAGGCCATAATGAGACGGGTCAGTAAATTTTTGAGGTATGCTCAAAAAGAGAATGGGAACACAGTCGTCCCCTTCTGCAGAGACCACCTGAATCAATTGACCGAAAGTGGTATTCCCTGCAAGATGGCATCCTCTGGAAGTATCTTTACTGCTTAAATATAACGCCAAACTTCAGCTAAAAGGAAAACTTTAACTGCTTTGAACCACAGTAGGTTTGCAGAAAACTAAAATCACAGTAGCAGTTCGGAGTTCCAGGTTGATCAGGGTATAAAATATAGCGAGGAATACTTGCAATCTGGTAAGAATGCTACGTCTACTACATAAAAGAATAAAGTTCACATGCATGTATGTTTCATACAACCTGAACTTCACAGTGGGGCCCCCAAGGGATCCGTTTAACACCAAAGGATTTTTTTCTACTCTGCTCACAGCCGCACATTCATACAAAGAGCTTTTCACATTTTGATAGATTGCCCACGTACGACTGAACCAACGCCAGCAATGAAGTCAATCACCGGGTCAATATGGCTGCTGTTTGACGAAACGAAGGCCCAGTCAAACTACTACATAAAAATACGAGAATTTGGCTGGCTAGCTAAGTATATACCCACTGGAAAGCCAAAAGCCTACACTACCGAATCGGCTCATTCACATCTCAGTCACAGTCTGGTTTGCCAGACAGGTGACCAGTTATTCTAATTTCTCTGGTTGGTGTGGCATACCTGGAGCAAATGTTGGTCACTAGGCGCCTCAGTGTTCGCACAACGTCGATCGTCCGCAAGTGTACTTAGAAGCTAAGGCCGATTGTCCTATGGCTAGCTCGACAGCGATCTGTCACTTAGCAATAGTGCATGGCTTTTGATTCCCCCTGTATGACCTCAACGCTTCACTTTGTTTTCTTTCACTCTCTATTCCAGGACTGGCAGCCTACAACGGCCTGCTGTATCTTGTCGGTGGATCTGCCGGGTCAGACCATTTGGAATCGATGGAAAGCTATGATCCAGAGAAAGATACTTGGACAGTGTTACCTTCTCGCCTGCGGTTGGGCCGCAGTTACATTGGCGCTGCGGTGGTTTCGATGCATAACTTTCGCTAGATTCTATCTTCTATTGAAATTTGTACTGGGGAGCTAAATGTTAAAGTGAAATCCTTGCAACTTATAAATTTCGCATTGTTTTACGAAGCCACATGGATTACTGGACTTTTTTTTAGCTCGGGATAATGTTTTCATTTAATAGTCGCACCTACTAAATTGCTAGCAGATATGCGCATATAGCCTTCTGCCTGACCACGTCAGTGCTGCCTATCTTTATATGGACAAAACAAAACCAAGTCGATGCGAAAACAATACTTGGTGTTAAAAAGCTAAACACGGAGGACCCCCGAGATCAAACGGTGTCCTGCCCGTAAAACCTACTGCTCTGTACTCGCCTGACTCTGAACTTTTACTATACTCCACCCACAATGGTGCTGCTTAATAGATCGCTCTAAGTAGCTATCTAAGTTTGACTTTGGTGAGGCTCGCGAGTGATCACTAGTTCATTCTGTGCATAATTTATGAACCTGGTGCACTTACTCCTCTCCACCTTTATAGTTCATCGGGAATACATGTTCATGCTTCGAAACTCCCATCTCCTTTTTACCTCCAGTCTTATTCTCTCCGGCTTAACGGGCTAAAGACTGATGGTGTTCCACGCACAGCTTTGCCCAAAATAGTACATCCTGTTTGGTACTGCATTGGTCTGATGTCGCAGGCAATGCAGAAACGCACACCGGCCCTATGTTGCCTCTTTGCATCTCAGCACAACATCGATGTTATCCACTAAATAATAATTATCCTGAAGACATCTGAGTCAACTCAGTACGCTGAAGATGTAATAAATATCGCTTTGTCCAACCTTCTCATGATGTTCGGACTTCCCTAAAACTAATCCTCGAAGCATAAGAAATACTCTCAAACGGGTGACACATGGCTGCGGTGTTTGATCGATTGATTCAGCTAAGTGGCTCAGAGACGGATAGCCAAAACTGGTGATGCTCACGAATCAAAACCTGACAAACTGACCAGCTTATCTATCGTAACATTCGGCCTAATTATAATAATATGTGGAAGGAATATGTGAGTACTATTGTTGATTTACTGACTACTCAGTTATTGGTAATCCCCAGCGAAATTCCCAAATCAGTCATTCTACCAGACAAATAGTAAGAGTCAACTATGATATAACTGACACGAACAGGTTATGTTAACGAATGACTCAGTGGTCTATTTAATGTCAACGCATTCCGGTCGGAAGCCTGAGCAGGTGAATACGCCTCATGGGCATCGGACTCCATCTGGTCCCCAGAATGACTATTGCAGCGTGCTGACCAAGGGACACACTAAGCCCTTAGGGTGGCTGTCATTAGTCAAAATGTCTATATATGCTTCGCACCATACTCTGTACCATCGCAGTCACCTATACGTATCCCATACACATCGTTCCGTTTACACTCACAAGATTTACTTTGTATGTGTTCAGTTGTGAGGTTCATGATGAATAGCGAAATTCGGACGAATAAACGACATCATTTGTTTGCCAAAAAGCCATAGATTTTCAAGTGCTGCGTTCGTTTCAGCGGGCCAATATAGGTCCCGAACAGTGAATTCAGTTCAACGAAGCGCTACACCACTCTTCCGGAAAACAGTGTTTATATGCAAAGCGTTTCAAAAGGCTGGGCGCTCGACATGCATCATCAGGCGTTACCCTTCCATGCCGTCTCAATTTTCCTCATCTCCGTCAACAGCATCCTCTATCCTTTCATAGAATACAGTGCTGATCGTTTTCCCACCCCATCTTAAGAAATACGCGTTATACCTTCATTTTCTCACGCAGTTTCTTGATGAAGTTCATTGGGCTTGCACACAAAATGTCGAGCAGTCTCGAGATATCTGTCTGCTTTTTATCCGATGAGTCATCTTGGGTGTGACCGGGGGGGGACGAGTTGCATATCTGCATAGTCGAAAGAGTGAGCCCAACCCTCCCAACACACCCAGACGATCGCACCCATTTTGCGTGGGAGGTAATTTTAGAAAATCTAGGTCTGCGCGACAGTAAATTTCATTGGATTGCACGTGGGTCAGTCTGCCATCCGGTTACCCACATTACATCATAGCTATCTCTCTGACGAAGCCGGTGGCTGGCTTTTTTTTAAAAAAAGAAACGAAATTATGTCACATAGATTTCGCAGACCGGTTGAAGAAATACAACGCTTTCATGCCAGTCTGTTGGAGTTTTTGTAATACATTGAGTATTTTGTAAAGGGGTGTTTGGGAGCTGTATTTTCACAAGAACTTCTGGCGATAATGATGAGCACCGTGAGTAGCGGCCGTTCAGACAAGTAGAAGGAATGTAACGGTTTCATTTGTAAATTAACTTGGTGCTAACGGGAGGCTCAATTAAATCCAAGCTGGATGTATTATTTCTTAAATTCTCCACTTAAATATGTTGCACAAAGACAGCCTCCTGTTTCAACTGGTACGACATGCAAGACATCTCGGTATATTTTGCTGATGAAATACACTGCCCATGAGGTTTCTAGGAGGTGTTTTCTACAGTTACAGGGAAATTCATCCTCTGGTGAACTCTATTAACACATTAGCCTGTCTGGAATTGTTCACTTGGCTGAGCCAGTGGGATTCCGGCCCTTTGAGGACTCGATTCGAATAATTTGACAGAGTAAAGATGTGAGAGGGCTGTAGTTGGTGGACCACTAATCAGATAAAAAAAATTTCGAGAAAGAAAACCCTGTTTATGATTTCGCGCAATCTTTTCCATACGGGATCTATCAGATAAACAATCCCCGAACGCACTGGTTATTGCTGGTCAAACCATTTTTGATATTCAACATTTCTCTGAAGTGAAGATACAGACCGCAAATAGCTGACTGCCGGCAACAAGCCTTGGACCAATGTAACAATAGGATTTGACATTAAATGAGGCTATCGGTGTAACGAATGGTAAAATAGTGATCCTTTTGTACTTTGTTCATGGTGCTGCATCACTCCTTTGTCATTGCGAAAACAGTGAATAGATGGTTTTAGGGTAAACTGGTACATTCTCAGGCCAATTCCATACAAACCTACTCCAAAAATATCCTACTGTTTTTGGGATAACCCGAGGATTCCTCACCAATGCCTGTCCACTTTATGAACACTTGCTGGTGTTGCTCAGTTTCAGCGCTTGGACGAGGTCGCGTCCGAGTTCAAAGTATGCAAGTCAACTGCCAACCCATCTTATCAGAGAAAAGACTGTCATGTTTGCATCCAAATGATTACTACGGAATCGGTCTGTTTAGAAGAACATTGTTCACATCACTCTCGTTTGAATTGTTCTCCTGTCCTGGCGCAGTTACTCTAGTGAGTCCAAACCAAGGGTAGAGCACTGGAATTGATTTTCGCTCCTATTAGGGTCATCATCAGGGTATATTTTTGTTCTTGTCGAGGTTCGAACTCCGGACAACTGACAAGCGAGGTGAGCGTGCTGCCACTACTCCACCTGCGCACTCTCGACAGATCTGAATTTTCATAGCTGAACAGGCGGACGTCTTCACGCTTGATCGACGTAATTGGTTTTGCCCGACACCTCGAACGACGACGTAATTGTACTTGTCCCAGTTGTGTCTGTCGACTAACTCGACCCCCAAGTGTTAGGTTTTCAATTTGACGTACGCCGTAACTGAGCCTAGTATAGATATACCACGTTTGGCCATAGATTCAGCTGAACACTAAATGTGATGTGGTTACCAGGACAAAGAGGTCGGCAAATTTGATAAATCAAATGCACAAAGAGAGTATGAGCAGACAAGCCCTCTGTGACATGACCACCACATAAGGCTGGTCAACTCGGAAAAGCCTCTGTTGGGCTGGCTGTCCGGCGGAGCTTATTGACAAATGTTTCCCGATGTGAACGCAAACAACCCTCGTAGTTACGCCCTGATAGTTGTTTTTCGTGTCTAATGTTGCCATTGGCATGTCGTTCTAACACTCTGGATCGATATTCTACGGACGCTGATTCTCCCTTTTACCTGGCACATAAACGTTTAGTAACCAGTCCCTGTGTGACGTTGGTTAGCATTCGACGTACAGAAGTTCCAGAAAGCTAGGGCACATCTCTGTGAGTAATGGGGGGGGGGGGTTAAAATGGATCGATTTGTGCCTGAAAGAAAAGTATGAATGGTTGTGGTACAATTGGTTAGGTTAGACGTAGTTACAGGAGTTCAAGTTTTACACTATTGCTGTGTTTCCTTTGCAGTGTGGCTGCGGTGACAGTTCACGCTGTTGTTCATGTAATTCCTTGCGTCATGCGTGTAAATTCGCGTGGATGTCCACCTAATCAACTTCCGTTAATTCAGACCTTGGACAATGTTCTCTCTACGTAAGCCACCTTTGGGGTTGCCATGTTTCGTGAGTAGAAGCTTCCTGCTCACATCTTACTGACATCTGCAAACACCAAATAACGATCTCATCAAAGGACTGCAGCTGTCGTCCGAAATAACCGGTCCGCTGGAGCAGACCTGTACAATCTCGTTTAAAACGTAGAATGACTGTTTGTATATCACCCCCCTTGAGCAGAAATCAGACATAGAGCGGTCACAACTATGTTATGTAATGCTACGGCGAAGGTATTTACTGATTCGCATGTTAACCGCCGTTCATAGCCCCAACGACATTCTAGCAATGACGTGGTCTCAGTTGCGAACCAAATTTCAGCAACCTGTATTCTACGCCCATCTCTCGCACCACCTGACGAATCTGCGCACCTCCCTCAAACTACCACCAATCAACTGTGCACACTCAGCCAATTAATCGTGACAGCTCAATAATTTTAGTTCTAGTGTTCGTTTATTCTGTTGCCTGACCTTTATTCCGCATTTGGGCGTTTTGTTGCCCAATCAAGAAAAATCGCACAGAAAGTCGGGTCTTGTATCCACGCGGTGAGGCCCAAACAGGGCCAAACCGTTGGCGAACTGTCGGCGAATTTCGACCAACCTTCTCATATTGCTCCTTTTCGATTATGATCTGATAGTCGGCTCATTCAATAGGCCACCTGTTGCACGTATTAGTGGCCACCCAGCTATACCCGTCAGTTTTTGTCCCTATACTAGGCAGACAGCCGCTCCTGAACTCAGTCCAACTTATGCGAACCTGATAGTTGCCTTAAACAAACTGGCATGCAAGTCTGATCTGACGGTCAATTTGTCCTCGTAGGTAGTCCAGCTCCGATAAACCGTCAATCACCGCAGCGTTCACTTACCCTCTTGCGAGTTTTTTGGTAGAATTCCTAATGTGCTCTTCCACATGAATGATGTCATTCAGATTGGCTGCCCTCCGTCAATCAGTTCAACTACATCTGTGCACTTTAACACTGTAGTAAGTGTACCTTGTTTAACAGGTTTGTCTGACTAAAGTTCTTCTTGTGTTTAATGCAATATATCTGTCGAATATCGCAGTCACTTCAATCAATGGATTATCGAGGAGATATAACAGCAGACTTATCAGTAAGCTCGCGAAAACAGAGGGAGAATGAACTTGCACACTTGATGGAAGCAGACTGAGCAGAACAGGTGACCCATCCGTGAATGAAAGCGCCGCCTAGATGTTTTGTAATAGTTTGAACGCCGGAAATCTATCCACCTGTACATTATCTGTTGTGTTCTACGAAGTAAATAATGACAAGCATCGCTCGAGGAATATCTTGAAGCATTTCTTTTCGTTTATTACATCCGAGTGTTTGAATCGGAGGACCGATTTAACGTATGCTTTAGTTAATGTGAGCTACCTGAGGATGACTTCACACGGAGAAAATCGCGGATGTACGAAGCCTATTAGAAAAACGCTTCCAGCTCCCGTGAAAACCCTGGAGCTCAAGGACAACATCGACTATCTATTGCAGGCCGTATCACTTCCAGAAGCTGACAGTTCACGTACATCGCAAACTGCGCCTCCAGCACACCTGGCTCACATTTGGTGATTGCAAACGAATGACCAACGGAGACCAAGCAAACGTGTTAGTTCGTTACACATGGCCGCCTGTACATGTCTACTCACAGTGATAGTGAAGCAATAATCGTCACGTGACTACCACACTGAGGTCCGCTTGTCTATTGGTCTTACGTATCTTCAATACTATCAAAATCCAGAAAAATACTGGTATGTCACACTGGGCGGACTCACAAGTCTTCAACAAGTGTTTGATCTACCAGAATGTCGCCGCTTACCATCACTTTTGCGAAATACGGGAGGGGGTATCAGAATAAGGGCAAACTTCATCCACGTTCGTTGGAGCGGTCTACCACTTGGTCTGCATCTGCACCCTGTACGGTACGGCAGAGTGGATCCGTCATCTGCTTCGGTAGAGTACTTCAAATACCGTCCTCGTCTGTGGTCTCCTCGATTATCCTACCTTAGTTGATTGTTTGGGGTCACCCGACCGGAATGATTGCCCGATTTGCCTGATATTGTGGTTTTAGTGGTTGTTCGATGCCGATCGGAGGGGCCGCTGAGTTATATAGAAGGCCGCAACTCTTCTCCTATCCACGAAGGTCTACATAAACGGGCGATAGAAGGTTACTTAGTTATAGGCAGGCATAAAACGGACTCTGAGCACACGAGTGAAGGGTAGATATAAACAGCTGCAGTGTTTTTGAAGTCCTAGAAGTAAACCAGTTTATTGGATAAAAATAATATAAGATGGGGGCTGCTAAGAATATTACAGGACAATTGGGTCTATCGGACTTCACACAGTTCGTATTCGGTAGGCAGGACGAACAGACTGATAACGACAGTAGATGCTGTATTGAGAATTGATTCTATGAACAAATGGGTTAGTGAACATCATCAATTAAGCAGGGCGTACAATCAACAGTAGGGCAATCGGTAGGAGCAGATATGTGGACAGTAAAAGAGCAGGGTTTCCTGGAAGCAATAGCAGTCAGACAACGTAACTTGGCCCTGTACAGAGAAAACAGCGCAGAAGACAGTCAGTACGTTTGCGAAATAACGGAAAGTGTTTCGAGAATGTATATCGGGTGAATTTGGCACAAATTAAATATACCTCCAGTCTTTAGCTGACACCCTAACGAGGTAGGACGTGCCACTTGCCAAGTGGAAATGCGCACCTAGGTTTGCTCAAAACAAAATCCAAACAAGCACTATCAGGTAAGACGCAACACAAAAGTAATACAAAAAATAGGGCTGCCGCGGAATTCGAGTTGATGCAGCGGATAACGCGTTCGTCCACCATCCGAGGGGTTCATAGTTCGACCCCCCTCGGAGCAGACACTCGAAAAAGGGTAGAGTTGATACGAAATCACAAGTGAAGACGGATTGGCGATAAAATCTCTACACTAGTTACTGGAGAGTAAGCAGGCCTTAAGTGGGAGCAGAAACTGGGGGAAAGAGCAGCAGGGAATCAAATCGGCGTTATGATAAACACTCCCAAGTCATGCTACTCATGAGCAGTCAAACAAATTGGAATAATTACCAACGATTACCGTTGATTCACTGGAGGGATCAACAAATAGTGTGACGCGATTGACGAATATTCGATCCTATTCGCCAAATAAAACACATTAAACTCGTCGTTGCAATGACTGCAATGGAAGATTGGTAGAACGTTCGCATGATGGTGCGGAACGACGTCTGGTCAAACACTACTAAATCGTTTTACGTTACAAGAGAACGTGACTCTGGGATTATGCTTTTGGTGCACACCAAGTTGTGCTCTTCGTAGGACACAATGTCATTCTAACTTCAGTATCTACGCTGTTTCCTCCGTTTTGTTCCACTTAACTACGCATTTCAACACCTTCCAAGCGCAGTTGACTGTACAGTGTGAGTGGGAGAAGCAGACATTATGGAAACGTGTTTCAGCTGCTCCTTCCAATGTCACAAAGTCCGAACAAATATATTTTCCACGTTCTACAACAGTAAGTGTGATCCTGAAACACAACTTAACCTAACTTGAATGACGACCTATCCGTTGAACTGTTTGAGGTGAGGATACAACACCTAAATTTGCGGGATCCGGTTACCTGGATTGGGAGGATTAGTGGACGCTTTTGTGAGCCATATGGGTCGCGCTTCAAAGTACACATAAGCTGCTGTGGCCAGGTCGAATCAGGCCTTCAGTAAAAAATGTCAAGTAGGGTAAACGAATACAAATACTTTCAAATACCTCACAAACATGCTGGAAGCCTTTATGTGCATACAGGCAGTTGAATTGCCTAGTGTAGATAAGGTGTGGACTGACGTCCACGTGCGCAGCAAACGTAGAAAGGCCAAGTTGAAAGCAAACCTCAAAGATAAAAGCCTGCACGCATGGACAGACGCAAAAAATTGCTTCCGCTCGCTTGACGATCAGCCAAAGAAATAAGCCACACCCAAAACTACCGGCCTCGGACGAACTGGACTGGCCTCAAGCGTGATTGTCATTCACACGGGGGCCAGTCTGTATAATCTGTCTGCATATCCATCTACCTATCTACATATATCAATATATATATATATATATATATAGGTAGGTAGGTAGGTAGATAGATAGATTAATGATAGATAGATCTACCTGTTGACAGCAGGGCTTTACTGGCGGGAGGCCTAAATGGAACAGTTTAGACGTATTCTTCACTAAGTTCGGACAAATTGGAGAACAGGAAGAACAGTGAATCTCTGGGGGACGATACCTTAGGGTAAAAATAGTTCTTGCTTTGAAACTGACTGTTAGGGTTCTTTTGAGCGGACAAATGTACGTCTTAAGTAAGCCAGAAAAATTGCAGGCAGGCGTGCAGTTTTATGGGAGAACATACCAAAGTACACTTATGCATAATACGTACATACTTATACATAAGGGAAATATGGGAAAAATTATCCTTGAAAAGCTTTCTGATGGAGAGAGAGTTTCTGTAGATTTGAGAGAACCACTTCAGCTAGGGCAGTCCGAATCGTGTTAAGCGTAAACTCGATTCTGGATATTTGAAACACATGATCAGAGGATATGATGTCTGAAAATGCCTAGTCCTGCTTGGCTTACGAACCAGGTTACGAAGACCACATCGAAGAAGACATTTGAAACTGGCCCTATGGAAGTCATCTGCTAACATATCAGAGACCTCCAACACACACGGATTCGTCCAGCGCATCAGTTGCATCTTGAGGGACAAACCTTCAGTTGCTGATCAGAATTTTCTGAAAACTGGGCAAACATCTGGTGTTACAGAATACCGTCAAACATTCAATCTGACTAGAAGAATTTTGAGCAGAGAGTTCCCAGTTTGGATTACCATACGTCGGGAGACCTCGTGCTACTCAGTACACAATCAAGCCGGAAGCATTTCTGAGAAGGAATAGCTATTAAACCGGCATCCCATGATTCACAAACTCAACCATGATTCCCAACCACGATCCTCAAACTGCCACCAAACAACTACATTCTGGAAATGTTCACCGGTTTTGGTAAAAGTCGACTCGGCATTGACAGAAACAGTAAGAGAAAGGAGAAACTTCAATGAACTTTTAATAGGTCTGATGGCATCTAGCTCGAATACATGTGAAGGGAACTAGTAGGTTGATTCGAATTTAGGCAAGAGAACGAATAGCCCAGAAAATCCTACGACTTCAGTAAGTCCATGAAACAAAAATCTCGAATGGGAACGAAATCAGCATAAAATATACATTAAACCATAATGTTAATGAATGAAAATTAAATGACGACACCTATTACCAAAATTTATTCATTGTTATTGTCCGTGCGCACCTGAAGTAAATTGATCAGACTGACATTGTTATCATTCGTAAGACCTGGATGGAGGTGATAACCTTGGAACCATCTCAAAGAGTCAGTGGTTGATTATAGGTTTGACTGCATCTAAAGATGATTTATCAACGTACCGACCGAAAACATGTCAAAAAAGTGTTATTTGTAGTCATGAGAGCGAGAAAATTCCGAATCACCTTGGGGAATTCGTGGTGCACTGTGAACGATTTCTCAGATAATGGTCAGCATTTTAAGTATCGACGCGTCAACAAACTTTGCACCCAGCTCGTATCCTACACGAACACTTATACGACAACAGACCAGTGATGGTCTTTCCGCAATTTAATTGTTCATCCTGGCTAGCCCGTCAGCCTTCGGTTACCATGGCAACCGGTAGAGAGTAAATGGATGAAAACTGAACACCAATCAACTGTCAGCGAAAGCAGGAGGACGGACTGAATATTTGTTTGTCTCCTAACAGCCTTGATGGATACGGCAGTCGCATCAAAACAACCCTTTCGAATCAGGTGGCTTTTTGGCCATATCTATCCTACACATCTGTGGGACGCCTCGGGAACAAAACTCTGGATATGAGAAGGAAATTACTAGTAGATTTGCTCCTTCCAGTGTCACCATCAAATCCTAAACTGCAAGCAGCCTGTTCGTTGGCACATAAATGGTTCATGGTCTACTATCTACTTGTTGAGCGACACCTTGTCGATTTGAGAGTGACGCCCGTTTCTCCCAATCTCCCTCCATCAGGATATAAAAGACTTCATGTTGGACGAAGACTGCCTGTTGTTCTTGTGTCTAGGCCAATATCTGTTCCAGGACACCCTGTACTTCCCTACGCACGCCTGGCAGATTTGGAACCAGAGATTAGTGCTGAAACGGAGGACGAACGAGAGTCGCTAATGGAAAGATGGGCTGTTCCTGGATTTGTACCTCAAACTCTCTTCGCCCCGTTGATTTGCGATCTCGTTTTGGGATTGAAATATTTGCTTCACCATGGATCGGACCGACGCTTACAGAAAGGGTTAACCCAGCTAAACGAACTTTTATCTGGAGTAAGCGAATTGTGCTGTTATCAGAGTAAAGGTATTTCTTAATCTTTCGACGGCATAGGTTAAACCAGTTTAATGTATTTAACTGTCTCAGTTAAAAGAGGGTTTGGAGACCATCAGCATTTTCTTTTTATCTTGTTAGCCGCTTAATAAAAAATCAACTGAAAGCATGAAAAAGGATAGAATGGTGAGTAAGTAAATCAATCGGGTCAGTTGTTCTACCGCAAAAGGCAACCCGATGTCAAGGTCTTTTGTGGGCATAGACTTGGTCAGTATTGATTGATCAGTATGACCATTCTAAATGCCATCGACAGTGCGTAACAAAACTCCGAATGATGTCGGTTCCCCAGTAGCGGTTGGGATAGGCCGCGCGATCGATGAGGTGGGTTTCCGACCTAGGATTTACGTTATTTCTTTCGATTTATCGGTCAACTGATTCAATTAGCGGGGTAATTGGACAGATTGCCCAATGCCATTGACCCACATATCGTGTATGGGATCACCGGAAATACATTTGACGAACAGGTGGTTAGAACAGACCACGGCTTATGTGAGTGTGCTCCGGAACATGTGTCCCGCTACTCAACAAAGCCGACTGATCAGTCACGCGAAACAAAAGTTTCAAGCCCGGAAACCCATCTCATCCGTCGGGGTGCATTTCCATGTCATATTCTATTCAGCTTCGCCTTCGGACGTTCTGTTCCCATCACTGCTCTTGGATATCAAAATGTTTTATTGACGGAACACATAATTCATAAGATTGCGGGAAACTATTCAACAGCTCACGACTGGTTTCGTCTCTATTGGGGTTCATCGGGCAGGCGCATCATGATGTTCTGGTTGAATGGAAATTTGGAGACTGGCCCTACCTGATGAGCCCCAAGAAGTGCAGAACCGGTTGCAGGCTGTCAAAGAGTTTTCAGCAGACCTCTAAATAGTGTGTGGTTTTAAGAAAATATGCTGCAACATACCGAAAATCGTACCAGCTGAAACATGAGAAGGGCTTTGTGCAGCACATTCAGTTGAAGAAGAACTTCATAAACCAGAGATTCAGTCAGGGTTCAGTTGAGTTCCACTTTAAAACCGAACTGGTTTGCAAATGAGAGTATTTCGCGAATTCAATGTCTTGTTTCCATTTGCTGTGGACTTTTGTTGTGAATACCTCATTAATAGTTTCCTCTACATGGATGTCAATAAGTCTTCCGTCTATAGAAATTTTAAATCTAGATTTTTAAAATTAAATTGTAAATTCAAGATACTCTGGCGTGTTGGCTTCTAATGAGTGCAAGTATTGTTTTCGGAAAAGTTTGGTAACAATCGGTAGATTTATTGCTGGGCAACGTTTCGCTTTTGACACAAAAGCTTCGTCAGGCCAAGTGACTAGGTTACGAGGTTGGTCGAGATTTAAGGCGGAAGGAGAACCAATCATCTAAGTCAAGCTAAATCTCTGTTGGGTGTCGGCCGAAGGATTTTGTGTGTTAGGGTGGGTGACCAAGTGTTGGACCGATGGGGGAACCTAATTGGATTTGGGTCCAGCCTAGGGTGTAGTTGTTCTGGTTCGGTTCACTTAATGATCCCTCTTGAACTTCGTTTGCACTTTCTGTCCGTCTGTGTGGATGGGCTAGTGCTACGATAGTTGTGTAAGAGGGATTCTGTGAACTTTGGTCGGGTTGGGATTTCCACCCCCTGTTTTTGCTAATGATTCTAAGTGAATTGACAACCACACAGTCACGTGTCAACTCGGCTTATCTAAGACCGCTTTCCATACGCTCGCCAGTTCCACACCCTCGATTCTGTTCACGCTATGATGCTTGGTGATTTCCACCGCTTCGGCTATCAGCCGCTGTGGTGTGAATCGCAGTCCCCGTCTTCTTCTAACGCATCTGCTTCCACCTACTTTATTAGTTTACTTGTTAGTACTGTCGTCAATAAAATGTGAACTTTTGCCTGGAAACATCACAAACGAGAGATTCAGCTGGGTTCCAGGTGAGTCTCTCGCAAAACCAAATTTGTTTGCAAATGAGTGTAGTTCGCTAATTTCGTGTAATTTGGTTTCAAGTGGAACATAAGATTGATGGAAAATCGGGGACTGTGCCTACCTGATGAGCCCCAAGAAGGGTCGTGGGTTGTCGAAGAATTTTCAACAACATTATGAGCAGTGCATTACGAATGAACTTTTGGTAGTCAAAGTTTGTTTCCTCTGCCAGATCAGTTCTTCCCCACTTTTTCAAATATTCTTCCCTGTATTCTGGTAGAGTTGACTCCAAAAGGAGTACCTTTATCAATTCTGTGGTCGAAGAAACTCCGGACACTTTTCTAACGAAAGACAGGGGTTCGTGTTGATTGTTAATCACTTTCTACATTCACATTTACACTCTGGCTCAATTTAGAATTTTACTCACTAGACAGACCACGCGTAAACACATCCCAGAAACACCGGATATACTGTTTTTCCACGGGAGATTCCTATGTATAGAAGTCACTCATCTGGATGCCGGAAGCGTTTGCGATTACTCACACCATGGTTGTTAAAATCCCCAATAGGCACAAACTCCCAAGAGGAGCCAGAGCTGATGCTTCTCCAGGGTCACCTCCTTTGAGAGATCACCACAACGAGAAAGGGTTTTTCCATATATCTATCGATTATTTTTGAAGAGCATGGGCACAGACATAAAAAGTGAATGCAAGCGATGAATGTGAAAGGGTTACAGGAGAATATGACGATGGTCCCGGATACTTCCTTGTTCGAACCGTTTCATGCCGGATTCATATACGAATGACAACAGTTGCTTGCGCTTGTTTCGTTTTTTATTTGTTCCCCGTCTGGGCCGAAATCCACCTTCCTTTGGTTTATGCAAATCCACCTGTTTCAAATGAACAGAGAGATTGTTTTCTAACAAAGCGAAACCAAGAATAAGAGGAAGTATTCTCTTACTACCGGCACAGCCACACAAAAAGCTAAATCCGCGGAAGCCTAGAATAGTCCGCCCTGATCAGTTTAAGGCCTCTCTGTTAGTCCATAGTTAGCTGGATTTCGACTGAGGTTGTCCTTCACTTGAAAGATGACCTAGGTGAGTCTATGCTTTCCGAAGGGTGGTCCCTTCACAAGAGGTTCACTGTGTAAGTCTTAGGTATTGTAGCATGAGGACATGTCATTTTTTTGGCAAAGGATGCCTACGCTGGCGCTTCACCGCAGTGTACGGAGGTTTGATAGTTTCTTCCTTTAAGAAGCCATTATCTAATCGAGAAAATGGGATTCTGACCATTCCCAATGCTTTAAAACTTTGAAAGTAACATTCCGTGTTGATAACAAACATTCCGAATGGAATAATTTCGTGATTCAATTTTTATCACAAGGTGAAACCGTCCTCGTAGCCTACTGGGAACTGCTCAACTTTTTCCTCATATCATTCAACCATAAACAAAACAAACCAGTATATAAGAGGCCATTTTATTTGCGAAGTGGATTTCTTTTCGCTTGCTAGGTAAGGCTATTCGGACCGAGATCTACTCAGTTAAAACAGTTCAGGACATGACAAATGATAGTCAGCTTGCAAATGAATACGTCCGAATAATCGTTCACTCTGTGAAGTACCAGTGAGGTGTTCCTACCGACGGCTTCATCACGAAGACGCTTATCTCACTCCCAAAAGACCGAGGTTGTACATCCTAGTACGGCAGGGCAGGCAGGAAGAACGATTGTGAACATTTACGTTTTTTGTAATACACTACTCATAAGGTTGCTGAAAATTCTTCGACAGCCTACGACCGGTTTCGCCCTTCTTGAGGCTCATCAGGTCATTGTCAGGCCTTGGTGCATAGTTCAAACCCACAAGTACATCATGAAAATAATTCTTCCCGGCACTTGATGGAAGATTTAAACAATAGTTTATCCAACCTGAAGGAAGACGTGAGCTATTTCGCTTAGTTCCGTGACATGCTCCTAGGAAACTGGCACCCTATTCATTCGATGGTCCTGTATGTTTTTCAGATTCAAGTGTAAGCTACCAGTGGTTAGAAAGCAAAGCCTGCATATCTTTGCTGGATTTGTTTTGGGCAAAACTGCACAAAAGCGATACTTCCAAACTATGAATAGCTTAGGCGTCTCCGAAAAAAGTTTCAAATATAGAGGGAGTACTGTGTAGTTGGTACAGATAAAGAGTGATTATAAAGTGAGCCTCATAATACTAAGTGTTTTGCAGCATCCAATGAAACTACGAAGGCGCTATCATGCCATCCTTGTTTAACCCTGTCTGCTGGCACCAGCCTCTCCCTGAGCCTAAACTGATTGAAGCTATTTCCATGACCCATGGAATCGATAGCTACTTATGGTATATATTATCCATCCAACGGCACCGAATTTCTTCGTCTTGTACCTAGACCCACCAGTAGGAAGGGAATGTTAGGATCGGCGAATGGCGGTTCAGTTTCTGAACATTGTTGCGTCGCATCTGCTCCAACCATTCAGACTTGATTCGCACCGAAAGCATTTGGTGCGAGTTTATCCTTCTCCCACCTTACTCGTCTTGATTTATGGCTTCAGACAGTGGACCCTGTGACTGTGGTTTAACAGAGTTTTGACATGTAATTCCGCACACTGGTGCAATAATATGCAATGACACCTCAGTTGGTGAACCAACGCTTCCAAAAAAAGGCTAGCGAACGGAGCAGTTAGCCGTATGTCTTGTTGATTCTCACACTCAGATAGCGAGGTAGACATTCTAGCATGCGAAAAGAACCCAAATAAGCTAAATGTTAGTTACAATACTGTTTATGGGGATTTGACCTCCAGGTAGCTCAGTAGTCAAGGCGTGAACATATTAATCGGAAGGTCCGTGGTTCGAAGCCAACACTAGCATCTTGACTGTTCCTGTCTAGGCTTGGACAACCTGGCAGTATCTCAGCCCTCGTGCTTCCTTCGGTTGTCACGGCAGCTAGGTACTGAAGGGGTGTTACATCCGAACGAGTATTATCGTCATTATTATTATTATTATTCTTATTTCATTACGGACCAGGATGTCCTCATAAGTATTCCCTACTCTTCAGTGCCCCTGAATATCAAAATGTCTTGCTTTTTCTGTCATAGTTAGGCATTATCAAAAAATTTTGGACACATTTCAATAAAACCGACGCCTGGTTCACGCCACAGAGACTGATGGCCGAGGTGGTGGAAATCGCCAAGCATCCCAGTGTAAACAGAATAGGAGGCGTAGAACTGGCAAGCGTGTGGAGAACGATTTTAGAGCAGTCGAGCTGGCACGTGGTGGTATGCGGGTATCGGAAATAGTCATCAACAGAAGCAGCTTGTATCTGAAGTGTATGAGCCAAACTGATAAAAAATTCCATTTGATCGCACCCACCCACCCCCACCTACATTTTCGTAGCTCTCAAAAGCCTACACAAACCAACAAAAAACTTTCCAGTGGTACTCAAGTTGGATCAGCAATTGAAGTTCCTTGAACCGGAAGATCAAGAACCAAAACCGACAAAAATAATTTGAAATTCCCCCAACCCATCAATCGTAAGATTTATGCAACCGGACTTAACGACAAGACCTTTCAACTAGTATGCAACATTGATCTGGTGTGCTTATTGGAAGAGGTCTTGCTGACTGTTTCTCTGTCTGCCACAAATCCTAGTCAGCTTGATCACCCACTCACTTGGCCTAACGAAGGCTTTGTGTCAAAAGCGAAGCACTGTTCAGTTAAAAACTACTGATTGTTTAACAAACTCTTCTGAAACGAAAAAAAAATGACGCCAGTTCGAACTCTAAACAGACTCCTGTTAGATTTTCTACACTATCTACACCAAGGTTTGACCTGCTTCTCACAGTACTTACTTGTATTCACTAGAACTATGACCTGGCAGGATCTCATAAGGCCGTAGGTGACCAGATATCTGGTAGAATTCATTGCGTTTCCCGAGCATGTCAGACGTCACTTGGTTAGAATATTTCTATCTTCCGTAGCACGACTTAGTTTGGGCTATCATTCAATGCCTTTACATTTCAAAATAATAAAATGTATTTGAAAAACCTACCGCCAAATTTGAACAGAACCACTGATTTTATGGTCTCAGAAAAGAGCCACACGACTGACAATCAGTAAAAGGCTGTGCGCAAGTGCTACGCATACAACTGTTCGAGTTGTCTGTCGTCCTAGAAGGGAAGAATCGGTTTCTTTAGTGCTTCATCTAGTCCGTAACCGTTTATAGCCGAGGTTGTTCTATTCTGGATAGACAACCAATATTGGTTGTTGGTCAGGTAGCTGTTGACCTGTTCGCCGAGCTTGGCAGTTGACTTGAAGACTTTTCGTCGCTATGTGAGGAGACATCATCAGTGTGCAGTTAGGTGGGTAATTCTTATTTGTCTGCATGTGTTTGTATAGCATTTGAAGATTACCTGTTACCTCATAAAGTGATTGACTGATTGGGAGACAGCGTCCTCGTGAATTTATCTGTCCGTTACCTCTGTTGCGTTGTGGTCGGTGTCCTTTTGAATAGACTAGTCGCTCCAATGCCTTCAACTTTCGATAGTTTCCTCTTTTCTTTGACTAGCCCTTCTCAAACTGCACTGCGTTGCGGTCTGATATTCTCGAGATTGGTTGGTTGGTTGCGCCATCCTATTTTCTCCACTGGAGTTGTGTCCCTGCGTCCGCCGGTTAATTTGGTACTTTGATTTATTGGCTAGGCACCTCTTACAACCAAATGAATGTGTCCGTTTACATCAGGCTCTGCTGCTTCTTGTGTGAGTTTTTCGTCTGTCTTCTTGTGCAGTTTAGAGCTCTGTAGTTCTGGCGTCATATTTCTCTTATTGGTTGATAAATTGTGTGACAAAATTAGAGGAAGTATGGATTAAGAATTCTTCGTTTCAGAAGGACTTGATAAACAGTCGGTAGTTTTTAACTGGTTCTCCGTCTGTCTTAAAACCTGGCCAAATTGGTGACCTGCTCACTTGGTTTGATTAAGCTTTTTTGACGAAGGCGAAAAGTTACCCAGTTAAAAACTACCGGTTGTTTATCAAGCCCTTCTGAAAAGGATGATGAGATGTTCGCAAGTCAACTGCCAAGCTTGGCAAATAGATCAACAGCCTTCTGAACAATAACCAGTAAACTCGCCCAAGCTACCAATATTTCGACACATTACTAGACCACCAAAAATGTCCTCCTCTTAGGTTACATCTGAGTTGAGGGCGTCGAAGAAGTCTAAGTTAAAATACTCAAATAACCTACATGTATAATTTACGCTTTATTGGGAAACGAAGGACCTCTAGGATGATTTTTGTTTAGCCAGATGAAGACACCTTCTCGGAACTGGACGAGCAACAACATCTCTTGCCTCTCGCTGCATAGAAATGCAGCTTTTCGGTCTCGGTTATGTACTAGTGCAGTGGAGACATCACCAAAACTCTGTTGGGTCCCTTCCTTCTGCCAACTAGAAAACATCAAGACTAATTTATTTAACTGTCCGTGACCGACTTCCTGATGGGCTTCTAGAATATTGAAATTCAACGTGAAATATCTTCTGGGCAAGTTATATTGACAAAAAATCGACTTTTTACTGATGCAGTCACAATTAGAAGAACAGAATTAAATATCCATTTTGCTTGCCGGACACAATGGAGCTCAACTGACTTCCCAGGCTGATGGACACAGATCAATAACTCATACTTATCTGCCAGTTATTTACAGGCGGAGAACAAACAAATTTTTCTAAGTAGCTGTGTGAAACTAGCGCGACAATGGAGACTACTGTCCTAAATCAGAGTCGTAAAAAAACAGCAGCAGTCACTCACACCCTGTCATAGTGACCTGCAGGTTTCTATGATGCAGTCTGAACACAAAGACTGTTGACTGATAGACTACGTATGAAGCGCTAAATGAGGAATATTGGTAATTCAACAGAGTTTAGGGCGATGGGAATGTTCAGCTGGGGGGGGGGCTATGTGACATGGAGTATAAAGAGGTCTTGATATGAGACTATCAAGTTCACAGTGGATGAAATACTAAACCGTTAGGCGTGAGATCGTTGGTTCAAGCCTACTCCAGGTATGTCTTTTTGCTTTCTGTACTTTGCCTTCTCATTTCATGAATTAATACGTCCACTTTTATTCTTTATCCATGTTGTTATATGGGTGAGAAACTTGACCCGCTGCGCGCTGACGATCCGAACTCGGTCACATAAGGAGTGACTCACGGCGTTCATGGACAGCTGATGTTCGTGTGGATCAATTTGCTAAGCGTGACGGAGAACAAGCATTCTAGGCCGCTCAGCTGATATAGCCTTAATCTGACGAGCCGTGTGTCTGTGGTTCGCGTTCATGCCTCTGAAACATTTGATCGTTCGTGCCTACTGTACTTGGACGTTTCATCTTAAGGTCTTATCGGTGTGACGATTCGGTAATATTCGTAATATTCGAATGCGCGCGGAGTTCAGTTTTCAACCTGCTTTGCAAAGATGGCTTGCGGCTGATTTGAGCCAAATGTTCGTGGACTTTCAAAAATGGCCTGAAAGATCAGTTGTTGTTTTCAGCCAAAGTCCCGAAAGAAGCTATTAGTACACAGTTTGTGATGGCCATAATATAACTCAAAAGGTATATGAACTAATAACAGTTTTTACCATGACTGACAGTAGTTGACAGTGGCGAGTTTCACCGTGTATAAAATAAATACATTGCGAACAATGGAATAAGTCAAAAGGTGACTTATCGTTTGTGGATAACTCGTGAGAGTTCCTGGGTCAAAGTCTGGACGGTCTGCGGTATAGCTGCTACACGTGTTCCGTAGT
>SJOL01003250.1:79604-101820 GCA_004794785.1 Opisthorchis felineus | reverse complement strand
TATATATATATATATATATATATATAAGAAAATCCTGTTGAAGTGGGACGAAAAGTTACACTGGGCACAGGTGACGATTGTATTCTACGCAACACATGTGAGTGAGTGTCTAAGGACACAAAACATGATTAATTTGGGCTACGTGCGTCAATCAGCAACAAAAGTCGGAAAAACGGAGTTTTTTCTGGCGTCTTTGTGGGGATTTGGGTCAAGATGCGCCGCAAAATATTATCCGTGATCCGAGTAGAGAGATAGTCTTCCCGGAGCCCTAAAAACAACTGAAAACTTCAAGGGAAAGAAGTTGTATGTCATGAAAAGTGATCTCCCACAAGCAAGAAAAATAATCAATTATCACTGTCATTGAGGTTCACAATTGCATATTTGCATTATACAATGTATTGATCGCATAAGTCTGAAAAAAAACAAAGCCATTTTCGCGTCCCACTGGTATAGATGTAAGTTACCTTCGAAATGTCTAATATCATGAAAAACACTTCAAACTTCTCTATTGTGTTACCTCTATCAGTAATTTGGCTAAATAGCTGTAAATTTCTGACTTTTACAGAGGACATTTCAAAAGGGGCGACAAATCAAACAGGGGAAGACATAAAAATGAAGGAAATCGATCGATGATGCGGGGGACTATGTGGTCGATGTATGACCAAATCACATTGATAGTAATTGGCTAAAAAACTTGTCTGGAGTCTCCCTGTAAAACGCAGATACACGAGACGTGGAAACTACAGACTAGCAACACTTCCAAAACCAGTCCAGCCAGTCCATGTGGACCAGGCGTCGTTCACGAAACAATGGATTTCAACAAGCACCGCGCCTAGTCTGGTTGCCCAGCAACCACTCTTGGGTTTCGTAAGAAACATGTTATGGATCTGGTATTGTTTTCGAATGAGTATTCACTACCGCAGAACCGTCCTCCGTATTATGTATCCTGGTCGCAAAATTAGGCCAGCTCGTGATTATTCTAGTTGCCCATAGCAACTTGGCTGCTTCAGCGATAGAGCAAGCTTCATGAGTGTAATTGCTGCACCTTTCTATAACCATTTGACCATTTACTGGATGTAACACATACTACTCAGAAGGTTGCTGGGAGCTCTTCGAAATCCATCATAAACGAGAGATCCAAATGAGTCTCGTGTCAAAACCAAATTAGTGGATCAATGAGAGTATCTGGTGAATTCGACCATTTGCTTTTCAGATAACCCGAAACTTCCGATAAAGTTTGCAATCCGACGGAAGAAACATTTCTGCCTTATTTAACTTCATACAATAATAATAATCGTTCAGCTGTAGCACCCTTTCGGAGCCTAGCTGCCATGCCACCTGAAGGAAGCACGAGGGCTGGGATACTGCCAGGTTGCCCAAGCCTAGGCAGGGAAAGTCGAGAATCAGAGGTCGGGTTCGAACAACGGACCTTCCGGTCAGTAAATCCGCGCTCTAACCACTGGGCTACCTCGCACCCTAACTTCACACTATCTACATTAGAATGGCACTTCTCAAGAATGAGTATTGTTCACTCCTTATAAACTACTGACAAGGGTGTGCATGTATGGCCCTCTTACAGTACTATCGTATAGTGGGCTCAGAAGGTACCCCCATTCTTCCGAGAGATTTTCAATCTTCGTTAGGACATCTGCTCATCCACGACTGAACTAGAGTCATCATCCCTGCGGTTTTTGATAGGGTCAGACGAGGCTGGTAACACTTCCATCATTCAGTCATGACTTTGTGGGGTTTTCTTTAGAGTAGACATACAATGTAGACTGAAGGGATGTGCATGGTTAATACTCCTTGCTGAAGAAGCTACGGATCTTGCTGAAGTCAGCTGAAACTTGTGAACTTTTCTATTTCCGCACATTCATGTGGCCCACTCCATTAGACAGAGAGAATGAACGTAGTTGTCTTACAAAACTACATTAAATGTTTGCCGGACAGAGAGCCTGAGAAGAAGACTCATGGAAGTTGAAATCCCCCCGTGCGGACCCAACCAGTTGCATAAAGCCCAAAAGAAAAACATACTTTCAATGAATCGTATGGTATTTGCCACATGGAGGTGTAAGATTACACTGGAAAGCTCAAACATACACTGTCTCCAAACAAACAATGCTTTATTTGAACAAACACAAATCGGAAACAGCTTCACTGTCCAGGACCATGATGTACTTTGAAACCGTGGTTTCCTGTACGTCTCTCCGCCAGTTCAAGATCAACGCAGAATGGGGAGAAAGGTTTCGAAAAAGTATGACCAATCTCCCCTAGATGAAAAGACCGTCCATGCTTGATTGTCCAACGATCCCATCCTGCTGAAATCGACAGACACGGACACAACGTGACAAGGCCACACAAGAAACTGATACCATCATCACATGTGTGCTCGCACCATAATGACTGTTTGAGGACAGATCGTCAAACAAGCTAGCAAAGACAAAGTTTGGAATGCCCTTAGATCATATCGGCTTGATACAAGAACTGGAAGAGTGCTGGTCCCAAACAAACAAACAAACAAACAGAAAGATTTTGCAGAGGGGTAGTCGGTAGAGTCGTATTTTTAAACAACGTCTGCATCTACTATTCAGTAGTATGTGTGAGAGAGAGAGAATGAATAATAGGGTGATTCTAAGAGGGACTGGTTCGGACAAAACTATGGTCGTGAAAAAAGGAAGATGGATAACAGTGATTGAAAGCCAGGCTTCAAGGTTATTTATTGGTTTGGAAGCTTCCGAGTCAGCGGGAATCGTATTTTTATCGGTTTCACTAAAATGGTAATTGTGCATAGTCATGAGGTTTCAAACAGAAAAGGGGATAGGTACAAAAAAGACGACCCCACGGCTGTGAATGTGTTTCGAGGCGAGGAGGCGTCACAGCACGAAAAAATACAGTGGATGCGAATTGGTCAGTGCTGTGTGTGAGGCAGGGCGTTTTACTAAGACTCAGAAGAAAGCAGGAAGTTTAAAGTTGGTCTTGATTGCCCCGTTTGATTAGGGTGACGAATTCGTTATAGTCCAGTTTGCCTTCCTTGATTGGAGCCTCTTTCCAAGTTTGACGAATCTGCAAAGTGGGAAGAAATTGGGCGAATCTTGCTCACTTTCAGCCGATAAATGATCTCGGTAGTCAGAAAACATACCGAGTAGAAGCTTGTTTAATAACTAAACGAAGTGTTACTGTCATGACCTTGCAAATGCTAATTACAAAAAGAGTGTACTCTGCTCATATTTAGATTCGTTTTCATGTGATTAATCTATGATCAGGGAGAACCACTTGACCTTGACCGTATTCAATTCACCGTATGCCTCCGTTCTTCACCCATTGAGTACTTCTCGTTGCATGGTATAAAGTCTACCGGAAACTGTCCTCAAAATCGTTTCACCTGACAAACGACCATTGCTGGCAGTCTCATTATATATAAGTTTTATGTAGGTAGTAACCAAGAGAAGGTAGAATCCACCGCGTAGAATCCTACGCTAAAACCAGCCGACGCATTTCCCGTATTTAAGTCAGATGGGGTGAACTTTACTCGTAACAGATCGAATGGTGACTTTGTTCGCAGGTACTTGTTACCGCTTGACTTCTAGTGCATCCTAGTGGGTTTGCAGCTTTTGATAGTGTGATTAATGCACAAGTTTGTGTTGCTGTGAGATTTGTTGATATCATTAAATTGTCATGAGCAACATTGATATCTCCCGTGAATACAACTCAATGAGACTGGCTGGGAAACAGTTGATGCGCCATCTTTAAGTCTCAGTCATGGAAAGTTATGCACAGTCGGAGCATAACAATACGTCTGCCGGGACCAGATATTTTCACTCCTCTTCCTGTAATCTGGTAAGTGAAATACCATAAACGAGAGATTCAGCTGGGCTCCAGGTGAGTCTCACACAAAACAGAATTGGTTTACAAATGTGTGTATTTCGCTAATTTCGTGCAATTTGGGTTCAAGTAGAACATAAGGTTGACGGAAACTCGGGGACTGCGCCTACTTGATGCGCCCCAAGAAGGGCGAAACCGGTAGTGGGCTGTCGAAGAATTTTCAGCAACCTTATGAGTAGTGTATTACGTCTATACATGTATCGCGATATCTCGAATATCGTACAAGTGAAACATGAGACGGCCTGGCGCAGCGCATTCAGTTGCTTAAAAACATCATAAACGAGATATTCAGTTGGGTTCCAGGTTAGTCTCCCGCAAAACCAAATTGGTTTGCAAATGAGCGTATTTCGCTGAAGGAGATTAACTTGAAAACGACTATAAACGGTGATACCAGGGAGATCAGAACAGCTTCCAATGGAATTTGGTAGTAAAATGAGGGAGAAGTTTTCGTAGATGCAGACTTGTCTGAATAGAATGAAAATTTAATCGGAGCTGGCGCGAATATATAGCTTAGTTAAATGTGCAGCAACAATCTGAATGCCGGGTCGTTTGCGAGAACGCGTTTATTAGAGGCTAATTTCAGCCAATGACTTTGATGCGGATATAGATACAGTCTATAAGCTACCGTCTAGCTACACCATATTCACAGAGGCGGAATGGTGATGAGCCAGTTTTGTGAATGTATGTATACTGTCAAAGACAGATGTCACCTTGTACAGCCCAATTGTAGGTCCACTTTGACTTAGGTGACTCTCTTATATATGGAGTCACCGGATACTACAGACTCACGCAGCCAACAAAGGGAACTTTTTAAGGAGTATGCCAATAAGGTCACTCCCAACAGCCGATTACGCACTAAAACGGCTCATCTTTTCAGTTGGCTGTCAAAGAAGTTTCTCCCTAAGCTTAGTTATTTCATTTTACGGTTTCCTTCGATCGAGCCATTACGAAGCAATTTACTAACCAAAGTAAGCCTGATTCACAGAAATGATGGAAATCAGTTCTTTCTTATCCACTTTCATGGTGCGAATACTCCCCCCCACCATTTTGTACCGACTAAGAAAAATTATGAGCTAATAGGTAAAATCACCTGCATGAGTACTTCCAGGCAATGGAAAACTGGGGGAACATGCCTGGCAAGGACAATGATCGATACCACAGCCAAACCCACGATCATGTGGTCAAACGAACGGATATCCAGACAGCTATGAATCTGAGTAGTCTCTGTTGAGATGATTTCTCAGTCCACTAGTGGAGTTAAACAATTCGTATTTGATCGCAGTGAAGAGCCGAATCACTTAAAAGTGGTTGGTTAGAAAATTCCAGGTCATCCGTAGCAAAAAACCGAGCATTGTTTTGTGGTCGTGCCGCGGACGACGCAATTCTGTAGGGAAAATAAATGCCGAGTCCGTATGTTTTGGATCACAATTTTACTAGGACGCTAATGGACTGAGTGAAAACGTGATATTTCTAACAACAATCAACCGGAAGGAATATTTTTAAGGAAAGTGGACTGGAAAAAACGTGAATTTGCATCCGTGCCCCTTTGACTATCGTTTAGTACGTTCACGAACGAGTCTCGACCAGAGCTTTAGGATCGAACTTAGCCAGCAAAGCTTGTTCTGGGTGATTTGCTTTCAGAAGTAGTCTAGTAGTTACTCACGGTGGTTGAGGGGTAAACAGGTAGGAGAAAAAACCCACAGCATTTTCCGAATAGAGAGAGGGAGAGAGGGATTATGTGTAGGTGGGCACAAGTTTAGGATAGCATACATTGCTTTTCGGGGACTGTGCCTACCTGATGAGCCCCAGGAATGGCGAAACCGGTCGCGGATTACCGAAGAGTTTCGAGTAAGCTAATGAGTAGCGTATAACGTCTAATTATAGTTGACATAGCAATGTGTCTAACTACTGGTGACTCAGGTGGGTGTGTTGGCTGCTGAACCCACACGGACCAACAAGTGGACTACTTCACCAACATGCCCTAAACGGGAAGAGTAAGGCCTCGATTTCCCCCTACCCATATGTCGTAGTCATTCACACTAACCAGCAAAAAGGTAGGTGATTAAATGAGCTAGTTGAAAGAGACCTCATTGATTGGTTCTCCTCCCACCTGATACCCTGTTAATCTGTTAACCTACTCACCTAACCTGACGAAACTTTGTCTAAAGCAAAGCGTCGCCCAGTAATAAATCCATCGAAAGTCTGTCAAACCTGTCTGAACTGAAGCAGGATTGCTTTAAATATTACCAAAGTCAGTACCTAGTTTTTTCCTAACAACAGTCGTTGATTAATTAGATAAACCTGCAACAAAATGGTAAAGGTCCGACCCAACATCAGTGGACTTACTTCTTCCGCGCTGAAATTATCGCCCATATTCTGTAGGAGATCCTTAATACTAGGAAAAATAGTGAGTTTCATTCACCATAACAGGTTAGCAGTGCTTACTATTCCTCCTCCAAATATCGTTTGTTGCTGGGGTCGAACATTGCGAATGCATTTCGTAACGCGTCCTCAGGATCCGTACCTTTGAAAATAAACGAGATTATAATGTCGTCCTCATACGTATCGAGGTTCATAGTGCCACAAGCTTCTAAAACAAACAGAGGTCGCTTACCGTTCAGCTTCTCACCGAACAAATTGATGAACATTGTGAAGTTAAGTGGACCAGGGGATTCATCAAGCATTTCCTTGAGTTCCGCGTCACTTGGTGTTCGACCTAGAAACGACGAGAGGTGGGGCTAGAAAACAAGCCGGCAGATGAAGCACATACCCAAGGATGCGTACATATCCTTCAGATCTTCAATATCAATGAATCCATCCCGGTTTTGATCAATAAGAGTGAAGGCCTGTCATACGATGGTAATCTATGTTCAATGTAAGACTGACCTCTTTAAATTCCTGGATCTGATTCTGTGGAAACATGCCAAAGACATTGGAGGTGGCCCTTTGGGCACGTTTGCCTCCACCGCCTGATTCCTTTTTCTCCTCTGCCGGGGCTCCAGCATCGGCTGGCGCTTCATCTTTGTGCTCTTTTTCTTTCTTTTCCTTCTTCTCTTTTTTCTCCTTCTTTTCTTTCTTCTACAATGCAAAAAAAAACGACAGTAAAACATGAGGCTACAAAACTCTGATTAGGTGCCGTGTGTTTCTCACTGTAGTGCTAGTTGTCACAGCTACGCTGTCCATCACTGGTATACATCACTAAACGTAGACTGGAGCGTTGCGGAATGCATGTTCCGGATCTTTGACCGTTTTCCCTACTGGGTCACAAATGAAACCGATGCATTTTAGAGAGGTTGGTGTGTTTGTGTCAGCCCCTGAGCTCCCAGTTCTACTGTGATTTTGAGGGCCTGCATGACTGATGTACTCAAGACCTAGATAGAGGACATGATTCTTATTGGTCAGCTATACTCAGAGTCACAGGTTCACTCGTTTTTTTCTTCATGTGGCTACTAAAAACGGCCTTCAAGGATAAATGCTAGCATCACAGGTTTTTTCCATTGTACTCATTCCGTTCGGTGAACAACCACACAAAGGATAGTTGTTAGTTCGTAAAATAACTGACTTACCTCTGAGGAGGGAACATTATAAGAGCCCTTACTGAATTTAGCAATCGAATTTTACAACTGAACTATACCACATTTGTGAACTTCATCTGTTTTTGCTTGGATTGTTCTATGAACTAGCTTCTTGGGAGTTTGAAATACGTCACATGCAGCCGAAACACATTTCAATGGTGCTGGATTGAAACGAATGGAATTAACCAGCTTGCGATAGGTCAATATGTTTCAACACCCCCCTCCCACAATTTTTTTTCACATTATGCAGTCGCACCCACTTGAAAGTAACTCACTTTGTCACTGTGTGTCACAATGTGACACGCACGTCCCTATTGGCATAACTGACAAGAGACTGTAATGGAGACTCATCATATAAATATTGTTCCTTTAGTAGTATGCGAGATCGATCAATATCCGGAACGTTTCATCATCCCATATTAAAGCCGAAGGAAGCATCGACCAGTAGCTACATTTTCTTTGTCCATGCGGAGTGTGCGTCCGAGACGGTCCCAAGGGGAAAAAGCCATCAGAAATAGGCTTTTTGACATTCACTGCAGGATTCCCCTCCTGCAACGAATTCTAAGGCAAGAGATCGGGTTTAGTTTTGGAGTGCACTTCATTGTTCTTGTTCGTCAGATTAAGCTACTAGTCGAAGTTTGCACGTTCTTCAACGCTTACACGCAGCAGACTGGCATCCGTTTCCGGATAGACAACATCGCCAGTGGTCTGTGGTAGGTCACATGCAGGACCATTTGGCACACGCAGACAGCAATTTGAAGACCACTAGCATGCTTGCTGGAGAGTCGATGGTTAGCGGACAGCTTAGTTCCACAGCGCATTCAATGGCAAATGTGCTAACCCTCACTTGAGGCATACGATCAACTACGTCAAACCAGTATTCCATTTGATACGGTGAACACAGCAATCCGTAAGCAAACTGCATGCACACAGACCAGCGACGATGAACGCCGCGTGTCTTGGATTGTGAGTGACGCCTTCACAGTGTAAATAACAAGGGTAAACCGGCCTTTTCCTAGCTTCTTTGTGGTTATCTTGCACCATTTCGGGAAACACAGCTTTCTGACTGACAAACCGAATAGCTTATCTTTAAAACCAAGCTGCCTTTTCATCAGTTTACGTGGTGTGGCTTGTGGTCATTAAAGCAACTCGCACTACGATTGGCAAACGGGTTTCGCTGGAACATTTAATGGAATGCAACTGTGAAAACTACCTTGGTTTTCAGTTAATCAGTATAGCTATTTAGAGGTTGGAGCATGCTCCAATTTCCTTAAGAGCACTCATCAGTATGTGAAAGATGAAGGCAACCACTTTACCATAAATCAATACATTGCCGTAGTCAAGTCTTGAAAACCGAATGCTCGGTTATTTAGATACAGTGCAACAAATTCACGCCTGCTTACACGTGACCGGTAAGGATGAGTTGTTGCGGTGCCCTGTCTAACAAGGTAAATTTCCAAGATGGGACAAGAAATGTTTATCATCTGAATTTTTGTTACAATAAGGATTAATCTCAATCAGTCGAGGTCAAACAACGAATCAAATTTCACTTTTTACAACTCGATATAATTACTTTCTTTTGTTAGTAGCTTGTGATGACTAGTTGAAGTAGTCCACCAAAGGTTCCGTCCTGTTTCAGGCTCATTGGGTAGGCGTGATTTTCAAACTCCAGTTCTTGCTATTTTTTGAGTTAAGCAACACCTTGCACATTTGATGAGTCAGTTATACGTCTGCACATTTAGCTGATGTGAATTGAGATGCGGATAATATTTTTTTCCGAAGTGCAACTAATTGGGACTTTCTGATGTTCTTGTCCCCACATCAGAATAAATCTTCGTCGTTTTCTCATTTCCCTATCTCTGAAATGTGGGCAGGAAACCCCCATCCGCCAAGGGGATCTGACAATCACAGTTGGGCCAACAAATTTATCGGATTGGTGGACAGGTGGATAAGCGAATTTCATTGTTGTCCAGCGAAGAACTAGGGTCCAACTTCTGGGAAAATCGAATGACTCGGTCCTGTGCTAGGTTGCTAGGTCTGTGCTTCGGCAGGTTAATTATGGAATCATTCTACAAAGACCAACTTTCAAAAATATTTTCGTTTTGTATGCTTGTATGTGTTTCGTTCGTTCGATGATGTCTGGCCCGGGGTCCCACCTTTCCATGTGCACCACTCTGTGCCCAATGAACTGGGGATTTGGAGTATAAACGTCACCTAGAGGGGAGGTACCACATGCTGTCAGCTAGACTTGCGATCGAGTTCTGTAACTCAGCCAAATGGGAAATTTATAGACATGGAACTGGAGGTGAACACTACGCATATAAATCCAACCGCTCGCGTGCTGACTTTATCGGCCCTAATTGGAGTTATTAGTTGGTCGGTTATTAGTATCTTCTGACATCCAGATTAGAAACTGAAGGTGACAATTTCTCATAAAATACAGTTACACAATCCCTGGATCTTTGTGCACGGATGGAATACAATCATTTTTTAAACCATGAAATATGGAAACAAAGAGCTCTGGCGATAATCTCATGAAAAAGTCAATAAACGTCCCTATGTGGCTGATCGCAAAGAAGACTTACTTCGTCACCCATGGCCGAACTGTTTGCCTTCTGTTGAACCGAACGTAGGATGCGGACGGTACGATATAAGCAGAACAACTGCGACCGAGAACTGTTGCAGCGTAATAAAGACAGAAGAGGTTGTGGGCATGGTGGTTCGGTGTGTGTGTGTGCGTGGGTAAGCAAAAGGGGTGGACGCACACTTACCGGATGCAGGCTTACATTCTTGTAACCATCCAACACACCTAGTTTCTTATTGGTCCTTTTCAAAACGCGGTCTCCGGCAGGCGCAAACAGTCTCCTTGTTGCACTTACTGTTTTCTGGTGCAAAATTACCCGATCAATGCGCAGAGGTATCACCCCTTGCATTCTCGTGTAGGGAAAAAATTGGCATCGATCGATCGATAATTTTGTGTGGGGATGCAAAGCGGTCGATTTTAGCAGCGAAGTGTTGATGTCCTACAGTGCATGGGATTGAATGAAAAACTCGTTCAAGCTAGGTTGGACAGCACAGTGAAAAAGGTGATTCGTGGGAGTAAACGACCCCAAAAATCAGAAAAACTGGGATGGGCGAACAAGTTGGTACAAACAGCCCGCTGGATTCCCGTTGAACACTGTTCTGTCAGAAAGAAGCCATTTTTAAATGAACATAGAGGACTAAAGCCTAGTGAAACTCGGGAAGAAACCTGTTGCTTTTAGTCGTAAATTTCCTGTTTGAAAATAAATTCGATTTGAAAACCATCCACAGTCCTTCCATATTTCACCTCGTTTTAAATGAGACCATGTGTCTAAACTCTTTGAGAATTGAAACAATAAGATGCTCTAGTCTACTTGCGAAAATGAATAAATACCAAGTTTTCATAAAAAGAACAACCGAACAGGGTTGCTCATCTTCATATTTGCTCGAATCTCATCAGGCCCCATTCCCACTTTCAATGAATAGTCTTGATGTCTCAGCGAGGCTTGTCGTGCAGCGTGCAAATATGTCTCGTCACTGGCCATCCTCTGAATCCTGAATCATCCGAACTGACCATACTCATCTGGGGATAAAAACTGTTTACTTTGCAGATTTGTCACTGGTAGAGAGCTCAGGATCAGTCTGACTATTCCAGTCATGGCTCCTTTCGGTATCTGTTCTTTCAAGTGCCTGTCGAACAGGCCAACTTTTGAAATACAACTAGTGATGACAGAATCAGCCGCCCGTTCGCCTTGAAAGGGTGAGGTTCGTCATCTGTGTGGCTCATGGAACAGTTGAAAACCCCGTCGCCACTGTAGTTCCGCTAGAAGGCACTGCTGCAGAATCACGGAATTTTTTTAGGATCGTATAACAAAGAGCAATAGGTTCGCAGTGCTATATGATTTGGAGCGGCTTTGGAGCCGGACTAATCAGCCACGAGCCACTCTTCCATAGTAACTACAGTTAGCAAGGAGGTTTGTTTTTAGCGGTCTAGTTGCTTCTGTTCCTTAGGTCCAAGGTGTGACACACGACTACCTGGAACAGTCGGCAGAATGTACAGTCTGGTTCAGTCAGGTACCGTCTGGTGCCGTGTGGCCTTAACGTATATCGTCTTGATCACAATCCCCCTCAGCCGATCTGAAACACCCAAGTGGAAGTCACTCCGTACTGCACACAGGCAGGTGTAGTTCCGTGTTCTATTTTTGCGCAGAATTGACATGATGCGCTGAAATTAGGGTGCATCGAATACTCCCTAATGTAGGTAGATCAACCAGCTGTCAAAGACCAATCACATTTCAAATCGAGTGTAGTCTCTGTGATTTTAAGTAAAGTTTATACAGAATCAGGAGGTCTACAATAACGATTTCTTTCAGTACAGAGCAGTATTCAGCGTAGACAGTGGTAATTGTGCAGTTCATGGTTGTACATGGGCTGGGATACTGCCGGAGCGCCCACACTTATACAGGAGGGTGATTAGGGTTCTCAACCAAACCCTTTTGCTCAAAAGCCCAACCACAAGGCATCGGTGGTTGGCGTATGACCGTCAGAGCAGTCTAGATTTTTAAGGGGCAAGTCGCCATACCTATTCCAATCTCCAACCTGGGAGACCAGGAGACTGTGTTAGTCAGACCTCTACTCATTGACCAGTTTGTTACGAGAGGCTCCGTGAGCGTACAATCTCCAGTATGGCTCAGTGGGTATACCGCAGTAAATTCCAGTTTCTTCGTGACGGGTGTGAATGGGTGTTTCTTGGTACTGTGATGGTTGTGGCCCGAGAAAAAGCTTGCATTACTTGTGGAACTCAGTTGAACAGTTTAACTCGGAAGCATTGAGGGCTAAAAGGACTTGCTCTGAAGCTATTTTTACTCACTAGAAATAATGGAAGGATAGAATAATCAGGAGAAAATTCACTCTTCCAAGATGATCTTGGTCAAGTTGGACAGCATAAATGCCCGGTAATCCTTCGTAATAAGAATATGATAACCTTGTTATCCGTTCGAATTTACCATTCCTATCATCTACACTGGGCTAATCATGTTGAATCTAGGTGGCACCACACTGACATTAGAAAGCCATGAATGGGACGCCATTTTCGCCACAATAAAACGATGGTTTTTGCAGCTTCGTATTGAGTAGTTTAGGGGTAAATGCAGAGCAGTGAAGGAACTCCAGCCATATCCACAATATCGGCGACCAGTGACGGTTATGTTGGAGTTGTCTTTACGAATTCGTCAATCCATTCTTTCAGTCTTACCATATCATTAACTGTTTGAAACATGATCACCGACCTCCAAGACTCACTCACAGCAACAATTTGAGCAGAAATTATTACATGGATAGAGGAATCCGTTAAATCATCTTATGATTCACCTAGATAAACGAGTTAGTGACATCCAACAACAATGGGTCGGGACTCTGCTTCCCCCGTGCATGTCAGCGATACCCAGATTCGTAAAACAACGATTTATTTGATCTGTGGCTTGTACAGAGCTGCTAAGTAGCATGGAGGAAAATAATGAACCCATTTTGGATTTCTTTTCACGGTAGCATTTTTTAGTTCATAAGTTCGAAGGTCACAAGTTATCGAAGCCATTTGACCTTGATGAGTTGACTGCTGATAACCTTATCTGGCGGAGTACATTACTTGTCTAGCAGCGGCATTTTGGTAGCATTCGAACTGGAGTGAAGTGATTGGTTGCACTTATGCCTCGGAAGTAGTTTCCTCAGCAGCCCAGTTGATACAGCGGTGGACGGAAAACTCAGTCCCATATATATATACCTCACTTTTTAAGGTATGCTAACTGCTCCTCTGCTTTCTAAGACTCTACATCAAAGGCCTTTGGGTAGCTGGGCGATATCAACTTCTGGCCTGCCGTAAAAGTCACACAACGGGCTCACTAGTGACACTGACTGATATTAACTGTTCTGATGGAGATTTCGTCCTGTGAGTGAAGCCATTCAAGGCTGAAAATCCAAGAAGCACTGTACAGTTGTTTCATCCTTATTGGGAATCATCAGCACTGCCCCTGTCATCAGTAGGGAGTTTCGAACTCGTGACCATCCGGTTAGTAGTTTGACCAGTCAATCATTTGCTTATCGGCGGCTGATCAGCACTGTGATTAACTCACAACTGGACAGGATATAGCATGTAGCCTGCTTATTAGAAAAGGCGGAAGGGGGTGCCGTTGTTCAGCAGGGTGTTGGGGTTCATGGGGCGTTAGAGGACTGTGAGGCACAAGAAAGTATATGCATCGTACCGCAAATGTTTCTCACTAATCTTCTTCACAAGCTCCCAGTGCAAAAAAACGAACAATTTCATATAATATTTGTCTACATCCCAAGTACTTATTTGAATCCGGAAGGAGAAAGTTTTCCTCAAATTCTCTTAAGTAGTCGGTGCTTTGCACCACATTATCTTTGATAATAAGGCTCCTGAAGAACACTGGTTCTCAAACGCCATGATCTGGACAGTTGCAGTACGTATGAACTGTAGCCAAATGTCTCAAATACACAGAAGTAAATGGGACGTTTACTTCCCCAAGTAAACATGGGAATCGCATCAAACGGGGTCGTCGTCAACGTCATTACGCTGTCACTTAACTGTTTCAGAACCTTGTAAGGACCGAAAAGAAAGATGAACTATGAAGACTTAGTTTAAACAAGCTCTTTGTCCTTGAGTAACACGATCAGAAGCCAGCTACCTACACCTTTCAACAACAATGAGATGAGCGTAACAGACTACTCACAAGGTTGCTGGAAACTCTTCGACAGCCCACGTACAGTTTCGCCCTTCTTGAGGCTCATCAGGTAGGCGCAGTCCCCTAGTTTCCGTTAACCATATACTCTCCTTAAACCCGAATTGCACGAAATTAGCGAAATACACTCGTTTGCATGCCAATTTGGTTTTGACGGGAGACTCACCTGGAACCCAGGTGAATCTATTGTTTATGATTTTTTCAGCACCACCCATGAGTAGCGTATTACGTCTATGCATGTATCGCGATATCTCGAATATCGTGCCAACTGAAATTTGAAGCGGCCTGGTGCGGCACATTCAGTCGCCTAAAGACATCATAGACGAGAGATTCAGCTGGGTTCCGGGCGTGCCTCCTGTCAAAACCAAATTGGTATGCAAATAAGTGTATTTCTCTAAAGATAGGGTAAACCCGTTTGCTTGCCACTAAAAGGATTACCCGGGATCTTTGGTAGCTCAGAAAGCAAGCACCGCTTATAATGACAGATAGACTGTTGCTAACAGTTGACAACATGCGAGTCACTCGGATCATATCCCGAAGGGTGTTCGGCCGCGTGCAATCAGCATGAACGGCGGCCATAGCCTGAAAAGCGTTGAGATCGTATAGTACTCCGTTTGGATGTAGGAGCCTTCGTTTAACTTTGCCAAGTCATCGCACACATTGTTTTGGAATGAGAAACACCTACTTTTTTTGATAAACTGCAGCTGGACATGTGTGGGGCATGCCCTAAGCGCCATAACCTGGTAGGCCTTGCTCGTTGTGCCAGCAACTCGGATTCGTTACAAAGCCCTATGTGACGCACCACAAGTGCTGCAGACATACCGTGGAAACAACAACGTTTGAGGATATTAATGGTCCTCGGTTGAAACAAAAATGTTTTTACAATTGTCTTGTATCCGCGACCCTTTAGCCTCAGTGAAGCACCGCTCTGATGTCACAAAAGGCACATTTCGATAAGCTTTACTCTTACCGTGGTAATCCGATTAGCACAGTGCTAAGGAGACTAGCAGCTACGTTATCACAGGTCTATGTCTTCACGGATTGTGTAATCGCCTCGGAGACTTATTTAGATAAAAGTACAATGGCTGACTTCCTCCAGCTCTCTGGAACGCTTTCTTGTTCCAACTAAGTTCAGACGACCTGGTCAAGGCAGAGCGCAAGGATTCACTGATGTTTTTGAATAAGCTCCTGGTCCAGTATCCCAATGGCGCCTCAAAGCATATTCTTATGTTAGTACTCTGTAGACTAAAGAGGGGTCTAAACTCCATGATCAGGGCTCGAGATGAGACACAGGGGCAGGGGATCGGGTGAACAACCAAACTGTTGTTGATAGCATTTCTCCCAGCATTCCGGATCTCGGTTTTATCACATATTGGATTTTCAGTCTTTGCTGGTTTGATGTCCGCGTTTACCAATGGGTAATTGGCCAATTAGCGTGCACTACATGGTCGAAAGCTTCGAGGAGGCGGCATCACAAGCGACAGCTCATTAACGGTGTTGCCTAGACTGGCGACGAGACATTTGCAACCCCGGTGTAAAGATTGACAAACAGACCAAAGGCTGGGCGTCTCAACCAAGTCACCCATAGTCGGCAAGTGATTTCTCAAATTATATTTGAGCAACTCAGTATCGAAAGACCGTTTGGGTCTTATTTTGCGAAGTTGTTGACGCGGGTTCTGCGGATTCTCAGCCGCACTATTGGACAAAGGCCACGACCTCTGTGATTTTGTGCGATACTTATTACGTCGCTAGATACGTATAACCATCAAAACGAGGGATAAGCACTTGTGGAATCTAACGTCACATTTTGGCGAGCAAGTACGAACGTCACTCTTCTATGCACATAGGGCAGCCAGCAGAAGTCTTAACAAGGACTATCCTCGGTATTCAATAGATTCGTTAACGTTTGACTTCACGTTATCTCCGAAGGTAAGCGTCCCCAAATGTGTCTCTTGTGCAAATGGTAGCTTTAAAATGCAGTAGCGAAACTAAGTCGTCTTTTGTTAACAGGCAATTTGACAAAAAGACATAGCTTCTTTAAACTCTTCGTCTGTAAGCTTTTGACTAAATATGTCGAACGAGCAGGCGAAAATCTCATTTTTAATTGAGATTTCATGATGCCAGCGAAGCCAAGCTATGCTGAAAAGCCGAGAAACATTGTGCGGCTGTTACATTCTTATTGGGAATCATGAGCAGTGTTCATCTCACGGGATTACAAGGAGTCTCCGGAATCCGAGACTTTCCGGCCAGTAGTTGAATACAACCTTTCGACCACGATAGGCTGAACAGCAGTGTGATTAGCCCCCAAATAGGACATAGCGCCGCTCGTCCTTCAGCCACAGAAACCACATCACATGGTCACTTATTGAAGGTCGCGAGTTCGAAACACTGAGATTCATGAGATGCGCCCTGCTGATGATCCCCAACAAGGATGAAACAGCTGTACAGTGCTTCTCTGCTTTTGAGCATAGATTGGCTTCACCCACAGGATGGAATCTCAATTGAAATTCAACATTTCTCCTTATACTACCGACTATCTTATTGCTTCTTAATGGATTGTTGAACTCAGTGCCAAAAGCGGGATGGCACACACCCTTGGTAAATTTTCGAAAACACTAGCCCCACAATAAGGGGTGTCAAGCTCTAGCGAAAAGTTCAAGTGTCTTGTCTGAGTGACACCAGTACTCAATTGGATAACTGGACAGTATCAGATAGGTCTGTTTTCTGTTTCCGGAATATAGCTGATATTTTGAACTGTAGCCTCTCAAGAAGTATTATTCGTGCTTAAAAATTCCTCACCGATACGAACAGAAAAGTGACGTTCAACGTGGCAAAATCGTTTTTTTTTTTAACGTTAGCATAAGCGCAATAGATATGGGCCATTTTATCAAGATTTTGTCCCCTATTCTAGGAGTGAAAATCTGAGAGTTTTGGTAATTCATTTTGATGCTCACAAACAACATCTCGTCCCCGAACACTTGACTTGGAAGCAGAATGTACCAAGGTTGGTTGTTACCAGAGCTGAGTCATGTCACGGACGAATGGATAGTTTGTCAAATCAATGAATAAAGCGGTGACCACCATTTCAGTCTTATGCCATACAATGATTTGCGCTGGCAGTTCAACGACACTTTGCATCGTTCTTCGACAACATCTTACGATTCAATGAGAAGCATGGAGATTTGGGCTGCAGTAGCGATTCGAATAGATGATTAGTTACCCGGAAGCTTAATGAAGTGAGCTGGCAACGGCAAAGCTAAACGGTGGCTTATTGATAACCACCTTCGTCAACAAAATTAACATCAGCGAGAGAAAGTTCTGCTAGATTTCGCCTTTAGAATAGACTACACCATCAAAGGATGAAATTTCGAACCGAATTCACAACAGCTGAGGATCGGTTTGAGTACCCAATTCCACTATGCTGCAGCAATCGGAGTGGAGTCGTGGATGGTGGTTTCGTTTACCGCTATCAGTGATTATGTAAATGTTCCCCAAGTTGCACATTTCACTCAGAAAGAAAACATGCAGGTCTGACTGTGGACTCATATACGGGCTATCTATCCATGAATGTGGACCGCAAAACAAAGAATTCACTTGGATGTGTTTAACAAAGGACGTCCTCTTCTCGAGCTCAGCACTGACAAAAATACAACTAGTCAGTAGGCGCAGTGTTTCTATCGGACTTTAGGTATCAGGTAACGAGAATTGCACTTTTGTTCTACTGTAGTCTGTTTTAGTCGTCACATGTTTGAAGAAGGTAGGGCTAGCGGCCGTCATGAGATTGCACTACGTTGATGAGTATCCTTCAACAGTTTGTGAGGTGAGCAAAGCTTCTTAGGCATTGAATACATTGGTTAGGTGAAAGAGGTAGTATAGGAAAAAGGTTAGAAACTTCTGATTTAAGAGGATCAATGGAAAATGACCCCACAACTAGTTTTTATCAGCTACAATCAGTGAGATAGTAGAAACCCATCACCCGTTGGCTGTCACCTATCAATTCTTGTTCAGCGGCCAATCGGCTATAGAGCCACAGCATTCATACGATATCGATGAGTTTGAAATTCCAAATGCGGTCGGGTCACGTGAACGCTCAAGATCATTCATCAGTCATGGCCCCAGTGATATAAAGCGATCCTGCGACACCGATTACCAAAAAAAGATGGTGATACAATTTGTGTGTGGAAGACCAGTTCCAGGCTTTGTTATCAGGACATGGCAGACATGCAATCCCATGGGCTCAAATGTTGGGCGACATTGAATTATTGAATCGATCGAAGCGCAGATGCATTAGACCGGTACAGGCACTTCATCAGAGGGCGTGCGATGTATAGAGCAGTGGAGTCAAACCAACAAATAATATACCAGTTTCCGCAATCCGTGGGGCATTCGAAGAAGTAACGGAAAATATAAGTTTCGCGGAAATCTCAGGATTTTATTTATCAAGATTGCAAGTGGTGGTAGGATTTCTACACTTTACATTTGGATTATTCTGTTTTATACAGTCCTCCGTCTACCCTGGTCTAATTATGCTTGTGAGTTCAAACGAAACAGCGGCAGCACTGGACTCAATTTATGCTCATATTAGTGTTCATCAGCAGATAATATCATTGGTTGTGCCAGAATTTGAGCCCCGGACGCCTGACATGTGAGGCGAGCATTTCTACTGCCAGCGAACGCTCGATGCACCTGAATTATCCCGTCTAAACAGGCGAACGTGTTCATGCTTGAGCGATGTGACTGGTCTGTCCGATGCCTCGAACGACGACACAGTAACTGTCCTGGTTGTGTCGATCGATCCGCCTGACAGGAATTTCTTGCGTTGCCGTTCCGTGCCGTTTTCAAGCGCAAACACGTTCGCTGGTGGAGCATTCTAGGCGTCCGGGGTGCAGGTTCCGGAAACTCCAGGGGCATGTACTAATGACCAGTGGACTAACGAGAATAACTAGCACGGGGAAGGATGATAGCTGTTCCAGTGAGAGCGATGTGAAAGCCCTTTTAGTACCGTAGTGCGACGATCAGGTGTGTGGGTTGGCGATTGAGTGCCCATCCAAGGGAATACGGTATTTTCTTTTCGAGTTCGTCAGTACTGGACGATATAAACACTCGGTATTCGAAACACGGTTAGCGTCAAGCCTCATTCTTGTAATACATTACTAGTAGCGCCTACGTGGACATGGAGCAGAACACAAGCATCGACAAACACTCTCATTTGCATACAAATATGGATCTTGGACAGGATAATCAACCGAATCCAGCTGAAACTCTCGTTTATGATGGTCCACTTTAGCAACCTTAAGAGTAGTGTGTTACTGCTAGACAGATCAAACGTACTTTCGTCGACCTTGTAACAGATTATTCTGGCTAGAAGCTTTGTTGTGTCAAGATCGGTCATTTCTATCACTCCTGAGGTGTAATGGAATTCCGTTTTCCCGTAGCATCCACAATTCGATCGGAATGTCACCATCTCTGTCAGAGTTATTGCACACGGACAGAAACACACAATGTGCTGACAGGCAAGTCGATGTGTATTCTTATCCGGCTGCGGTCATTGGTCAAAACTTTCTCCTGCCTGTGTGCGATGTACCGCAGACTACCCGTGGCAGCGTGCTTCCCAAAGTGCACTGGAAATCTGTGCACCAAAATCCCTGGCCAAGATCGATAAGGAGAAAAGTGGGCAAATGTTCCCTAATTTGGTGTAGCTGTATAGGTTAACCAGTGCGTGTGATCGCATGATCTGGAAACTGACTGAAATAAGTGTGCCTTCGCAGGTGCGGCTACGGCACAGAGAAATATCTAGTACTCTGTATACCATCGTTCAACTGAGCAAAAATACAGGATGCAACAAAGTGCACGCAAAATAATCAGCTGTTATTCGGAATCAAGGTCAAAATCGGCGTCGATCCAGATGCCTGGCAGAAATTTGTGTCCATGCCTGGTCTAAAAGTTGTCACGCGCACACTAGACTGTACCGCAAATTCGAGGCATAATTAATGAAAACGATAAGGGCGAAAATTTTTCCAATACATTGGGGCCTGTGCTGGGCAAAATAAGCTTTCTGTATCTTGTCCTGAATTGAAAAAACCTGACAGTTTCTAAGCCGACAGAATGGTCGGTTCGAAAAAGTTCCCAAACAAAGCTTTACTCAGTCAGAAAAAAATTGTTCGTCTTACTTAAATGCATCTGCATCTAGACGGGGGTAGTACTGTTGAAAATGTTTTTTCGGAGTTGTTCATCTTTCAGGGGAACGTCTTTGCAAGCCGGCTGCGTCCAATGTAATATCATCTTAAGAGTGGTCTTCAACAGGAGCGACACATTCTGCCTCTGGGGGTGGTGCGGTGGCGCACACGTAGGTGGGAGGCAGCCCTCAAGCCGCCGGTGGAGGGGCATCGTGCATGCGTCATTTAAAGTACAGGGCACTGAATTTCCATTTTTATTGTTGGTAACACCAGCATAGCGGCGTGTACTACTGATAAGATATGCGAGTAGTGCATGGTCAAGTGTCAAAGCGCCGTCCCCGAATCTGGTGGAAGGTTGGTAGGGAAATTATGGAACTGATTAATAGTGTTTGTTCATCATTGTTTAATATTCAAAGAACATCCAGAAAATTTCGATAGGACGCCTGAGAATGTTCACTTTCAAAAACTGTGCAAATGAGATTTCTACTTTCCCGTCTAATAGTTTGTAGCCGCTTAGTCCGAAAGAACTTCGCATTCAAGGATTTTCTTCCTTTCACCGGTAGCTTGGTCTCACATTTCGGATCTGTTCACTATTGCACCACAAGCTATTCATCTTCCCGCCTGCCGTTGTTTGGAGATGTGCCAACGAAGAAATCAACGCTATATGTCGAAAAATTTCCATGGGCTGTTTGCTATTGGTATACCCATTAGTGTGAGTTACACATTCCAAAGACGACTTGAACATATATCCGATCGTTCACTTTAGCTTACTATTTCACTGGAACTTGTTACGCCACATGTATTGTGCTCTCAGATTGCTGGCCATGGAAGGTGCCAAAATTACTTCCCTCGTATGCATCAACTTAGGTGGTAGCTGCGCAATTTTGCGTTATACTCTCTAGCTGAATTTCTCTGTCCAACATCACACCATAATCATATAGGTTTCAGAACAAACATCTGTTGATTCTGCGAACAACAACACAAAATGAGCGTGAATATCTATATGCCCTTGCGAACTCCGTCTCCATACCCAAATCGAACATCGTACATCTTAAACGTTGACTTTTCAAGGTATTACCCTTCTATGTGTACCTCCTGTTCACTGAACGAATGCGTAGTTATTGAATTACCGTTTGTGGCAGGCAAAAGCTGGTGCAATCAACGAACAGTGGCTCCATGTAGCAGTAGTTCGATCGAGCAACGATGCATTCACGCTGGATAGCACAGGCAGCCGCACTTTCTTTTTTACCGCATTAGTTTGATATATACGGCTGCAGTAAGACTTTACTAGCAAACTACTCTTGATGGACACATAAGAAAGCACAATATAACCTGGATTGGAGAAAGCAAGCAAAGTAGTCATATGAACCTTATGTTCAGTCAACCAATAAACCTAGCAAACCACTTACACTCGCATGCCACTGATGAACATTGGAGTAGAAAAACCTGTGCAACGTTGGGCAACGCTAAGATTTGTACAAAAATTGTATGCAGTCAGCTTCTCCGTTTTCGTAACACGACTGGTCCAAGAACATGAACTAAAAGGTCGTATGTGAAACTGCGATCGACTGACTGCAGTCGCTCTCGTTCTACCAAGTGGCGAGGATCTACACTTCACCATCAATCTTGGGTGTTCCTGTAAACCAGATTTGATAGCTGTGTCCTTTTATCAAGTCAACTTGCGCAAAAATAATGCAACAGAAGTATCTTTAGAGTCTGAAGTGCCCTGTGTATTGCATGCGGTCTCTGAAAAAGCATGCTATCCTTTAGCGAAATACACTCATTCACCTGGAACCCAGCTGAATCT
>SJOL01003250.1:46603-79524 GCA_004794785.1 Opisthorchis felineus | reverse complement strand
TCGACAGCCCACGACCGGTTTCGCCCTTCTTGGGGCTCATCAGGTAGGCGCAGTCCCCGAGTTTCCGTCAACCTTATGTTCTACTTGAACCCAAATTGGACTGATTTCGACAAATACACTCATTTGCAAATCAATTTGGTTTTCACGGGAGACTCAAGTGAGTCTCTCGTTTATGATGTTCTTCAACTGAATGTGCTGCACACAGGCCGCCTCATGTTTCAGTTGGTATGACATTTGATATGACGCAGTACATTTTCATAAATGAAACTCCTCGCATGATTGCTGAAAACACTTCAAAAGCCCACGGCCGGTTTCGACCTTTCTTGGGGCTCATCAGGTAGGCGAAGCCCACGAGTTTCCGTCAACCCTATGTTCTACTTGAACCTAAATTGCACGAAATTAGCGAAATACACTCATTTGCAAACAAATGTGGTTTTGACGGGAGACTCACCTGGAACCCAGATGAATCCCTAGTTTGTGATGTTATGAGCAGTGCATTACGAATATACATGTATCGCGATATCTCGATTATCGTAGCAACTGAAACATGAGGCGGCCTGGTGCAGCACATTCATTTGCCTGGAGACATCGCAAACGAGGTATTCAGTTGGGTTCCAGATGAGTCTCTCGCAAAACCAAATTTGTTTGCAAATGAGTGTATTTCGCTAACTTCGTGCAATTTGGTTTCAAGTAGAACATAAGGTTGACGGAAACTCGGGGACTGCGCCTACCTGATGAGCCCCAAGAAGGGCGAAACCGGTTGTGGGCTGTCGAAGAATTTTCATCAACCTTATGAGTAGTGCATCACGAATATACATGCTATCCTTTATTTTTCATGAAGGAAACTGCTCACAAGGTTTCTGAAAACTCTTCGACAGCTCACGAACGGTTTCACCATGTTCAGTTGAATAATATCATAAATGAGGGATTCAGTGGAGTCTCCCACGAAAACCAAGTTGATATGCAAGTGAGAGTGCTTGGCGAAATGTGTTACGTTTATTTGGTTCCACATTCACATAAGGCTCAGTTTGAACAGCATGCCATCTTACCGAAGTAAAGAACATCGACGGGAAAGATGAGAAGCGTGGATTTACGGGGATGATAACCATGCTTGAAAAACGGTACACAGAAACTCTGTTTACGGTCTATGGCCGTTTTGAGAGATGTTCGTTCTCCGGCACTACTGTACCTTGTTATCGGTGAAACAGACATTTTACAAGGTTGAGAAGTATTTATTCGTGAGTTAAGTGGCTATGAACCAAAACAGCTGGACGTTGTGTTTGTAAGAGACATCCATAACGCAATTAATTAATCAATCTGGATGTAAAAGCAGTTGCCGAATACAAAAGGTAAATTCAAGCGGACTAATCAGGGCTGGGAAGGACACAGGACAATCTGTGGGTCAAAACGGAACTGTTTTGCCGAAGTCATATGTACCGAGTGGATCTTCTGCTACACGGGTATTAGACTGGTTTGCCTCTTCCACACCCATGCGGATACTCGAGAGGTTCGGGCTCACGGCTATCTGTCTAACTGGTACTAAAGAGGGAGTACAATGAATGTTTTGATTAATCGTTTGAGCAACTAATCCGGAGGTGACTTCAATCAGTGAATCGAACGTCTTTGAGTCGGTGATATCGGTAAGAACTTACTCACAAGTTGGGGAATAAACCTATTATTCTTATTATTAGCATTAGTATTATTGGACGTTTCCCAGTGGTTTTGGTGAACATTTTGACGAAGTAGCAGTGAGCGTACTGATTGCAAACAGTTCGTTTGAATCAAGTTGGTAACTTACGCTTCGAGCACGCACGCACACATACTCAGGCCGTTTGGGTCGTCGGAAAAATTCAGATAAACGTTTCTTGTGAACACCGGAATGCCTTACTATTAACAGGAATTCAAATAATACTTTGGTTTTAGTGTCATCTAATCAGATTGCTCCATTACATAATCAGCAGTCTAAACTACCAACAAGTTCCTGTATGAAACTCATTCGTGCTTGTTTCTCTGTTCAAGGTCTCCGTTATGCTGCAGCTCGCTCTTATTAGCACCGAAAAAAAAACTAGCGAATTTTTATGGTCTTGACTTACCTGAAGGCTAGTTAAACACGCACGGTTCTCAACTGGAGCAGCCCAATGGCTTCTTCAATGAGAAAGAAAATCTTTCGAGTAGGTGATAAACGGATTCTAGTGTACATCAAGTGCGCACTCACAACTATCCGACACCATGACATTCTCTCTCTGTTACTTTTTTTCCTGTCAGCTGGTGGACAAAAGAGTAGAATAGTCATACCGCCTCATTGGTTTAGCCGACAAATTTTCAAGGTGGACGTGTGTTGATACCAAAATCTCCATACAGGAAAACCTATAACGAACCCACTGAATGTATGGTGCTTGGTCAAGCCGACACATGACAACAGCGTACGCTACAAACCTGGGTTAGGTCAATCCCTGCCAGGTATAATACTAGTCACGTGTTTTGCATAGCTGGCTGTAAGTGCGCTGACAATTTTCTCGATCGATGACAACAGTCCTCGCGAGAGTAAACATCCCCGGTTTCGCATTGTGGTAGAATACAGTGTCAGTGCTGAGATGACCGTAGGCATGGGTCAAATGATGAAGCTTTGAGTTCTCGGTTTCACGAAGTAGTGAGGTAACCGATAAGACTGCGATTTCCAAAGGCATTCGGCTATTGTTTGAGGGCGTCGGTGGGCTTCGCACAGTCAGATGCAACCCATATGGTGATGGAGAACCTATCGACTGTCCAGCGTTACCAAGCAAGGCAACCATGAAGGTAATCTTTCGCTGCTATCCTTGTTGATTTTGAGTCACAATTTCACAAAGCCGGCTTCTGAATGCGTTATACCGAACATGAAGTATTTCGTTGTTATCAGTTCGGTACAGTGTTACAGATGTCATAGTCTAGATGGACCATCTGAATCCACCGACTGAAGTGGTCACTGCTGAGAGGTGGGCTGCTCTGATAGGTAACCAGCAAAAATGTGGCAGGATATTCTCATTTCGAAGAATTTGTAGTACCACTTTTGAAGATAGACCTTTCTCCAAAAATCCCTCGCATGGTTACTTCTGGATATCCAAAAGATCTAAACCGTTGGAGGATTTAATCTTACTTCAATTGATGGTGGAAAGGCTTCGACATACTCAAAGGGTATATCGAGTTTAACTGAGGGTCCTTACTAAATGTTGGAGGCATGCCTACTTTCCGTTACAGTTGGACCATCTTTCTGGGTGAAAAGTCGCACAAATGAAAACACAAAAATAGTCACCTTATGTGGCCTGAAATCATCATACACAAATTGCTGGGAATAGCGGGGTTTGTGGAATTTGCAGCCATCTCATTCGGTTCGGAACAATTTTCTTCCAGGTTTAGTCATTTGGTTAGTTCAAACCAAGCTGGGAGGGAGGCACCGAAATCTCCTCCTATCAAAGCTCGTCAGCAGCGCACCGCCTCGGCCGTACCTGCATCGTTAAACTCCAAGCGAAGTGAGCATCACACTACTCTGGCCTCAACCGGGTTATCGTATCCGAAAGCGTATTCACTCTTTAGAAGCGCTTGAGAAACAAAGCTCTAGTACACAGAACTAGCGGAGCATATCGCCACACGTCCGACAGGGGCTCCCAGAAATACAAAGCTGAACTTACTGAGGAAAAATTGCTTCAAACTATAGAACACACTACTCAAGGTTGTTGGAAACTATTCGAGCCAACTAAAACATGAAGCGATGCAGCAGGTTCAGTTGAAAGAAAAATCACCAGCGAGAGACTCAGCTGGGCTTCCCGTGAAAACGAAAGTGGTGTGCAAATAAGGGTATTTGCCATATTTCGAACTAACTTGGGCTGATATCCTGTCAAGCAGAGCGAAGTCGATAATCAGAGTTGACAATATACTACTGGTAGCTGTTAAGTAGCGCGAACAGCGCAAAATCAAAAGTCGAGCCAGCCAGAATGTCCCGTCTTCGTCCCCCAAGCAGATAGCCTCAACAGGACCACTTTATTGAAAATGATACTGGATCAGGAAAATATCGCAGACAAATGGTAAAAGGGATTGGAAACTGACATAGAAATCGTGACAAGTTAACTTCCATCTTGCTCTCGGAATCGAGGGGAAAGCCTTTCAAAACATCAAGATGCAGCTGAATTTTTGTAGGAGGAAACGCCACAACGGCAATGCCTTTTGCCATTTATCTGTATATCCAAGTCGATTGTAATATAACACCATCCAGTTACGCCATCACCCTTTATGGATGTGATTCGATTTAACTTAACAATTAAAAAACATTCGCAAACACTTAACACAGGTACACTATGAACCAATGCCACCGAAGCAGGATAAAAAGATAAAGCAGCACGATATTCACTATCTTGCCGTAACGTTATAGCATGTCTCTTTCATACGAGTGTTCCCTTTTTGGTTCCAAACGGAATCTACCCACTTAGTACAAAAACGAATCCTTCCTCCAAGACGACAAGCGACGAGGACAAATGTCCTCAGCTCTATGTATTCACACCGTCATCAGCTGCTAAAAAAATCAAGACACCGGACTTTGCGCTAAGCAGGTGAAAAAGACGTAGGAGATGTTTCATAATTCTAACCCCGCTCAAGAGGATACGTCCTTTGTCAAAGAGAAAGTCTGGCGTCAGTATCACCGAAGTTAGCATTGCCTGAAAATGTTTCGTTGTGGAAGGAGTACTATATCTGCGAAGAAATCAGTCGACCTAAGATAGCATCACCATCATCAGCTACGAAACCCGCGTACTTGCCGTACAGAGGTTATAGCTGCCAGTTTTCTTTCGCGAATGACTTGGGAGGTGGGGGTAGATGGCTACGCATTGGAGGCGGTGGCTGATGTAATTGATGCGTCAATAGAGGGCTGGGGTCATAAGAGGTTGTGCATCTCAGGTTCTTAAGGAGCACCTTTTCAGTGGTCACACCACTTTAGAAGTTGGGTTAAATGGATGACTGGGGAGTGTCGCCTACAGCGAGTTTCAACATTGAGAAAGTGACTAGAATCCTGGATTCAGACGGCCATGATGGTGGTTGTCTTCCGAAGTTCCCTACAAGCTGCTTGCTGGCATACAGGTTGTGTTTGGCTGCGTAAAGGCTAAAAGTATATCGACAAAAACGAAGTCATATGGAGCTGAAGACTACTGGTACTGAATCCCTGCGAAGCTCCACCAGAATCTTCATGAGAAAATCATTTTGATATTCAAACCAGACTAAAACGCTACCAATAGGCCCGGATGCAGTTTACAAGCGACTCGATAAAAGCGAACTAAAATCGCCAAATTATCACCCGCGTGTTCCAAGTAGTAGGCGAACGAACTCAATAGTTGGGTTAATTATCCAAGTAAGTTGTCCAGCTGCCTGAATGCCAGCTCATTATTGTGACGACTACTTGATCCAGCTTAGAAAGTCATAGAATTTTCACCAATCCAGGAGTGCACCCTCAATCATGATCAAAGGAGATATGCCTCAGCCACAGACGATGGGGGTAACTGCCTAACGGACCATCTATCTACTGTCCATCGGGTAGAACGACATTGAAATGCAATCAGAATCTTTTTTTGTGATTGTAAAAACACGGGGAAAGCAAGGTTGAGTTAGTACACTGAAAGAATATTCAAGCCACGCTCGGATGGTCACCTGAAATGCAAAAAGAAGCAACAGTTAGGGAGAATCAAAAACAAGACGGTGGCACGGAAAATAGAAAATGGTGTATGTCGACAGTTATCCCTGTCTTTAAAAAAGGTACGCGAATGCTTTGTGAAAACCACCGTGGCATCAGCCTGGTAGCTGTGGCATCGAAAGTCCTCTCTGGTCTTATCCTTCGAAGGTTGACTGAACGCAGGGAGAGACAGATCCGTGAAAACCGAGCTGGGTTCCGTCCTGCAAGAGGATGCATCGATCATATCTTCACCCTCCGACAAAGTCTGGAACAGCGACACTGCGTCCAGCAACCAACAATGGTTGTGTTTCTTGATTTGAAAGCTACCTTTGACTCTGTGGACCGTCAGGCACTGTGGCAGTGTCTGTGGATCAAAGGTGTCCCCCATAAATTCTTGACCCTCTTGAAGGCACTGTACGCCAACTCCCGCGGCCGTGTGAAGGTCTACGGAAAGCCCTCTTCTGAGTTCACCACATCAAGTGGTGTCAGACAGGGTAGTCCTCTTTCACCTTTCCTTTTCAACTTCGTCATTGATACAATCATGGAAGACTCATTATCAGCCTCTAATGTCTGTGGGGTCGAAGTGCTCCCTGGGCGTCCGCTCACAAATATCGAGTACGCAGACGACATAGCTCTTCTTGGATCTGACTCCGTGGTAATTCAAACAATATTAAATAATCTAAATAATTCAGCCTCACGGTTTGGCATGCGCTTCACACCGGCAAAGTGTAAAGTGCTACTGCAAGACTGGGTGGGCTCGAACCCTAGCCTCATGCTTGCGGATGAACCGATTGAGGTAGTAGACAAATTTGTCTACCTGGACAGCTGTGTCGGTCCCGGTGGTCTCGCGAAAGATGATATTTCCATCCGGATTGGGAAGGCCAGAGCAGCTTTTGTGAACTTGCGTCACCTGTGGCATAGGCGTGACATCAGCTTATCCATCAAGGGTCGAGTTTACAATACTGTGGTGCGCTCCATACTACTACACGGATCAGAAACCTGGTCGTTGCGCGCCGAGGACGTCAAAAGACTTTCAATGTTTGACCATCGATGTCTTCGGAGCATTACCCGAGTCTGGTGGGAACATCGGATAAGCAACGCTGAAGTACGTCGAATGGTATTCGGAAGAAATAACTCACCCTCGATAGATGAACTGATCACACTGCATAGGTTGGGCTGGCTTGGCCACGTGCTGCGTATGCCAGTGGACCGACTTCCTCGAAGGGTTCTTTTCGCACAACCACGTGAAGCGTGGAAAAGAGCCAGAGGCGGTCAAACGATGACTTGGCAGCGAAGCATAAAAGCCATTACCAGCAAACTCAGCTGCGCTGGTCATTGCCGTCTTGCTGGAGGGGGACCCCGAGACGGGCCACATCAATGGTTAGAGACATTGTCAGACATGGTCCAGTCGCGCTCGTGCATCCAAGCTATTGCCTTCAATGCATAGCTCCCTTCCTAACCCCCACCTGACAGTGCTGTATTTATGCACCAATTTATCAGCTCCCGCCTCCAATGCTCAGCTACAACCCCTGTACGACAAGTACGCGGTTCTTACAGCTGACAATGAGGATGATGATGCGGCCTCCCTAAGTTCATTAAAAGCAGTATTCGGACGTACTACTACTACTAACAATAATAGTCAGGTTGTGTGAGAGATCAGTTTTGGGACAACTACTGATGAAGCATGCAAGCAGTCTATTGTCCAGTGTCCAGGCTCCGCCCCCGTATCGGACGGAAAGTGAAGGTTACAATTGAAATTATGGAACCACTTTACATTGTTCGTTTATAATTGTTTAATATTCAAAGGTCCGGAAAAGCTCAAGAGGACACTTGTGAATGCTCACTTTTCAAGAATTCTGTGCAGATGAGATGCTTACTTTCGTGTCTAATGGCTTGTAACCACTGGGTTCGTGTTTGGTGATAAATAACTTCGCAGCGAAGGACTTTTTTCCTTTCGCTGGTATGCGTCCAAGGAATATCAGTGTCCATATGACTTACCGGATAAACATGCTTTTGGTTCCAACGGGATCTCGTTGAACATGAATTCTTGCTGATATTCCTTAAGGAACAAGGTCGACCTGGCTTCATCCATGAACAACGAGTAGACTTTACGCACATCTTCCTTGCTCACTTCATGACCCTGAGGACAGAATAGATGAAACATGGAGCCTAAAAAGTATTCCAACACTTCATCTGACAGCAAGGGTTTAAAAATAATTCCGAGCACAGATTTTGAAGGTACGAAACACACAAAAAATGAATATTTTTATCGACCTCCTCCCATTGCCGAATCAAGTGAAGTCAACGATGGGTATGTGAGTGTAGGGGTCAATTCTCAGAGCGAACAAGGACTTCGCGTTTCCCGTTGTACTGTATATATCCGGTGCACGACCGAAGAGTATTCGCTGCCACATACTGCGGCGAGGTATACCACCGCACACGGTTGTCAGCTGAACTGAGGAGCACTCCTTCTTCAGTAATTTAGACACGAGTTGGACCCACAACTAAAAGGCTCAAGTGGCATTGTCGGACGTGTCCCCTTCAAGTTCATCACGTGCAAGCCAGACAACGAACAAAGATCACTGCCCAATAAATTCATCGCCAACTGAAATCGAGGCAGTACAGTTAAAGTTTGGTCACAGTTCGCCATATTAGAGGCACTCCAACGCAAACCGAGATGTTGACCAATGGTGCAGTGTACGTGGACCCGTGAAAAATGGGCACTACGGTTTTTCTTGGAATAGCTTCTACGAAAAAACATCCCAGTCGATGGGGTCATTTTCGGATCCCCTGAAGTTGTTGTCTCAAGAGAAGCTGCGTAGCCCGTAAGCCAGGAGTGAGTCAAAAGCAACAGTGTACACAGCGTAGGCTGCACGCGACAGTGTCTATATTTCACCTCCGGACAGACAAGGTAATTGGCGAAATACCGCAGAAAGGGTGTAGATTGCTTCCTCTGTAGAATTTGCGACGAACAAACTTCAAGGATCCGCGAAGAGTTTTCAGCAACCTTATGAGTAGTGTGTTGCGTCTTCAGAGCCTTCAGGAATATTAGAGTATCAGATTGTATATAGGCTAGTGTTTCAAAAAAGTGGTCCGTGCTCCGAAGGGTGGTCTGTCGAGAATTCTGAAATGCAACAGAGACTTCAGTGGAGCAACCAAGTAGTCTCCTCTGAGGACTGCTCTTTCCAGAGAGGAATAGCAGTATGAAACAGGATGTAGGACATGAACAGCCTCGGTTAGCGCAAAAGACGAAACAGTACAGCACACCTAGCAGCAGTGGATAACCGGTGGTACAGAAAATTAAATATAGTTAGATGAACTTTATGGTTGTATGGTAGTAGTTGGGGGCGAGATAGCTCAGTGGTTAGGGCGCGAATTTACTGACCGGAAGGACCGTGGCTCGAACCCAACCTCGGCATCTCGACGTCTCCTGTCTAGACTTGGGCAACCTGGCAGCATCCCAGCCCTCGTGCTTTATTCGGGTGAGATGACAGCTGGCAAGGCACCAAAAGAGTATTACAGGTGAACGATTACTTTGTATGGTAGCCAAGCATCAGTCAGCATTGATGTCGCAGTCTCTGGTGATGATGATAATACAGGAAGGCCGATCAGAGCACAATATCTGATCCCAATGAGGGGTTGCTGACATGTGATTTGGCACTTTCGAACCGTTTTTTTGGCAGTTTCAGATAAACACCGAACTGGCAGTTCCGGGTGTGTGGCACAATTCATTTAAGACACCTCGGTCAATTCACAGGTTAAATATCTCCGTGGCTCTGGTTGACCGGTCACGATTTGCGTCCTATCTCCGGATGCTGCACTGTGTGAATTCAAACGACGACGAGAAAAACTACGCTTTCTCCCAATACACACAAGCTAGAGTGATGTCGGGGGTCATCCATAGATTGTACAACAGATCATCCAGATTCACTGATAATGTCTGAAATTTCCTCGACCTAGATTACGTAGCAATAGCGTTGTCGCAAGGGGCTGTATGCAGCCTGAGGGCTACGACTCATCAGCAAGGTATTGGCGTCTAAGACGATCACCAGGGACCCATGTGTTCGGGAAATATTTCGGGGGAAACAGACATGGGAGAAAATCGTGGAAACAGTCATGTGTCTGCCTGGTTTCGTAGTTGACTTTCATATCGGATCGAGTAAGACAAGGCATACCCAGTTTACCACTTGTCAAGGAAATCTATGAATATCGGCGGATAATCGGAAAGCAAAATTGAAGTCATTTCTGGAGATGCCTAACCCAACAAATAAAAAACAAAGACCCGCTATTTCCCTGCTTTGTTACTTTCCCGCACTGAATGTATCGTAGTGGCATTATTCTACTTAACAGCCCTCTCCTGAATGATAATTTTTATAACACGACCGTACAGCTGTGCACCCTAACGCAAGATATTAGTTATCCTGCCCAATGAACTACGACCACCTCTTTGTAGTACCACAAAATTGGCTTACTTTTTCCAAATTCCCACTACGAGGCTCCTTTCAAAGGCGCACAAAACAGAACCGATTTCTGCAATGATAAGCCTATATTCCCGTAGCATCATCATCATCAAGAACAGCAACATCAGTGTTGACACTGATGCTTCACTACTTCACCCCGTAGCATGGAACAAAAAACACCTGGGGAAGGGCTCGAACCGCCGGCCACCCACCTACCGGCTGAGCCACAGAGGACTTGTTACCAAGAGGTGATTGCATAAAATTGTGAACATTTCGCTCACCTTTCGTTTCCTACACACCAAACTGGCTGTTGTGATTAGCTGAATGGCATATCGCAAGGAGGTCTGCATACCGATACGAGTCAATACGATAAGTGCATCTTCTGAGATATCAACATCTTCCTCTTCGCACCGGATTTTCAAAATGGCTTGAATCTCTTTATCTGTGTAAGCACTGGTCGAAATGATGAGAAGTCGATCCAGGAGATCAATAGGAATTCCATGTGGACTGCGGTAGTTAGTTCCGCGAATTCTGAAGGAGAAATTCGAATAGATTGATTTCAGAGCGAAAAAGGACAAATGAAACTTGGATGCACACGGTTATGGTCGAACAGCTCCTGAGTGTTAACTAGGGTGTGATGGGATTTGTGCGAACAAACACACCTATGACCGGGGTGTAAATCAAAGGAGCACCGCTATGTGGAAAATAATTTATCACACTGTGGAGTTTCCACCAGGTTTTGACCTCAAGGAAACATTTCTCACTTGCTCATAAACACCAGATCGCTGGACTGATCTGTCAGCTCCCAACGACGTTCCCAACATCAGTCTCATTTGATGGCTGAAATCGCGCAAAGATGTCTAAAAATATCAAGGAGGGAGGGTCGGACTCTACCAATTTTCACAGATTACTATGTAGAGCACACAATATTCACTAATGGAGGTATGAACGAGGAGAGTGGGGACGTTGACCATAACCTGTCCCCAATGAAAAGTCCACTGACACCCCTGTGTTGACGCATCAATTATACCAGCGACCGCCTCTAGTGCGTAGCCATCTAGCTCACCTCTCCAAATCATCGGCGAACAAAATTGTGACAGCCTTTGGTACACAACGAATGGGCCGGTGTTGTACGTGTTCCAACCACCTTAGATTGAAGAGCTTTACTCGATGATTTCAAATAGGTAGACAGTCGCCTGAAACTTGGGTTTCCATTAGGGACAGGATGGGGGTTCAGTGAACAAGTCACTGATGCTGCAAAGGTGTATGAGAAGCTTATGAGAACAGATCGATGGGCCACATTTTACCTTAATTTATTGTGTTTAAATGGAACTCGACGCATGGGATTGGAGTGGCGAATCATAAAAGGTGTTGGTGCTCCCCTGGACGGCAGCGTGAGCTGTCTATAGTTTGGACAAAATGAAGTACCACTCTGCCCTGTGGCAAATTCAAGGTGCATTACGGAGATAGAATCTGAGGTTAGCAGAACTCAACAAAATTTAATGAGAGATATGAGCTCACCTTGTGATTCCACGATTTGTAGCAACAATGAGGACTGGTGCCATTTCCGATTCGAGAGCCCGGTTGAGGAAGGAAAAACATTCGATATCTAACATGTGGACCTCGTCGATGAACAAAACCTGTGCGGAAAATGGGTATATAAACAGCCCTGCAGTAGAACTTTGGAAAAGAGTGAAGTAGTACTGATTCAGTCAGTTTGATAAGAACTGAACATCTTAACCGGCCGGATTGTCGGGAAAAGGCTACTACTAATACATCGTTCGTACGTTCAGCATTCTCCCGTTTACACTATGAAAACCAATCCTTCACATCCTAAAAGGACAAGAGTGGGGTAAAAAACATGCCTACACCGACATTCAAAGAGGATGCTTTCAGGCGACCAACCATACCACAGTAGAACAAGATGAGGAATGAAGTCAACCAACTTCAAGGAGATTGAACGTCACCCACCTTGTCATGGTGGTTGGACCTCAGTGCTACAACACCTCGCGACCTAAACTGGCTGGAATTCAGTTCACCAAGGTGCAACCATACCACGAAAGCCGACGACGCATACAAGATACCTAAAAACTGCTCGAGATGAGCCCAAATTTATCGCATTTTACGCTTCGGGTGTTTGATGATCCTGATACAATGGCCCGTTTACCCCCGGGGCTAAATGCGCTTCATTGGACTGGTTCAATGAAGATCAAGGAATTTTGAGGCGGCAAACGGTGTCCGTTTGTTGGGTCAGCATACGCTCCGACAGACGGCGGGTCTGAGGCTGAGGAAGACAGTATCTATCGTGATTTGTCACGGTTGCTCTGGTCAGCGAGAAGTACAGATATGGTGAGTCTGGCAGATGACATGAGAGTTCAGGTCGGCCAATTCGGGTTGCCGCACAGATAATGGGAAGCAGCTTCTTCAAATACATGCTGGACACCATTTGTTTCTATCCGGCACTAACTTTCAGTACAAGCGCTCACACCGCGTGACTTGAAGGCCACCAACTGCAAACCAGTCGAGGACTCAGTTGGACTATGTGACAATCAGCTACCGGTGGAGAGCTTCTATAAGAGATTACCGTCCACTGTACAGTACAGCAATGGATTTCGATCATGGCATTGTGTGGGTACGCATATCTATTCGCTTTCCCTAGGGAACACGTCGGTTGATGCAGAGCCATTCAGTCCACCACCCGCAAAGCGTCTCTGTAACTCAACAGTATCGCGTTGAGTTGGCCGCGAAGCCTCCTGAACTTCACTGGTACGATGGCCGTAATAACGACTTAGATGATCATTGGAGAAAGGTGAGAGAAACCATGCTCACAGCCTTTGAAACCGTCTCCCCGAGTTCGCTCGCACACCCCAATGAACACTGGATCTTGTCACGATCAACAGCCCTCGTTTATGCCAGGAAAGCTACACCAGAAACAAACAACAGTGATGGCGCGCATAGGTCCCTACAACACCGATTAATGAAGTGCCTAAGAATTGACAGAGAGCGCTGGTGGATCGCGAAAGCCCAGGAAATGGAGACTTTTGTATCGGGGAACGATCGTACCCTGTCCCAGATAATCGATCGGTCCGAAGGTGGGTCTTAGTGAAACGACCTCCGAATAAGATGGGATCTTAATACATTAAAAACATCGTGAGCGATGGGTTGAAAACTTTGAATAACAGTTCAGCTGGGTCCCCACCAGCTGGTCTCCCACCAAAACACCGCTGCTTTGCGGTCAAGCTTTTGAAACAAAGGCTTTGGATGGGGACCATAATCGTTCTCCTGTCTTGGTGAGGGCGCTCTGAGTATCACAACGACTTCTACAATTAAAAATACTGCCATGCCACACCGGTAGTCATGTGGTGTTATCAGACGAGTCACCTTGCTTGCTGCATAAAGTAGGGAGGGTAGAAAAACCGAACCGTTCAGCTGTAACACCGTTCGTTTTGTGGCTGCCACATAATCGGAAGGAAGCATGAGGGCTGACATACTGTCAGGTTGCCCAAGCTTAGACAGGGGAAGTCGAGAGGCGGAGGTCGGGTTCCAACCACGGACCTTCCGGTCAGTAAAGTTGCGCTCTAATCAGTGAGCCATCTCGCCCCACAGTAGGGAAGGGGGTAAGAGAGGACAGCCGCTTACACTTTCACATGCTCCATCTTATACCTTACCACCCTAGTTCAATGTGAATACTGTCTCTGCAGGTTCAACCACCAGGACTGACCACTTTGTTCGTCTCAGCTGAAGCTTCTTTGAGTCCGACTTGACTAAACACCTAGAAGGCTGTTTTGAAACCCCAAAAGCCGGTCTACTTAGCTGGCTTTATTGTTCAAGCACTGAAGCAAGCAGCATGAAAGCAGCTCCTGATCGTAAGCTGGATTTTCTCTGCATTGATGTATGCTGTCGGAAACACGGATTAAGGACGCAAGTACTGTAATTGGCTTGACTACCACCTCACTCTCTTCCCGCTTCCGGCTGCGCACCTCTGCTGATGCTGAGACCGGTGGGGTAATGTGTTGAGCCACCGTGCACAGGCGTCTTTACTTGATGGCACACTCGTTCGTTGTCGCTTCTGCGCGGTTCGTTTGGCAAAGTCTACGAAAGAATCTCAATAAAGAGGAGTACCTCACTCCCTGTTCATTGTGCCTGCTTACACCCCGAAGGACCGTAGCCATAAATATACAAAAGACACTTTCTATGACGCTCTGGAGTCCCAAAAGAAAATCCCACTGCCCGCGGCCTCACGGATCCGAATTTTGAGCCCGGGGCTCGAGGTGGGGTACCTCAACCAAAAGTACTTCTCCGGACTTGATAGCCGGGAAGCATAATTTGCCCGCACAGTCCTTTGTTCACCGATGTCCATCCTCAAACCGTCCCTACCACACAGGCAAACGTTGCTGGGTCATTTGATTGTCAGTTATCCGGCCGATATACGTTATACACCCCGCTGCCAATTAACAATAGACAAATAACACTGCTAAATCCACATGATGCTTTCCATATAGGAGCCTTCCAAGTCTGTAACCTATGGCAAATTGTCAAACAGACAATCATTGCCCTTAAAATTGATGTATCCTGTGTCTCAAGCGTGGCCACGCATATTAGAACTCCAAGGACGAACCGTTTTTCGAATTTCAATCTCCGGTGTCCAGTGACCAGAATCGATGATTCATGGGATGTATGGCGTGGGAGCTGCACACAACCCCAGAGCTGAGCGCGCTTCGCTGCGTTAAATCTCAGTGAGCAGTCGTCTTTCCGCCGTTCGGTTATCCAGCTCAATCGAGCTTATTGCTACTTGACATGAATCCGATACCTGATTGTAGTGTCGACAATGCCCCAACGGACTGCAGCTCTGATGCTGAGAAGGATATTTTCTATCGAGAGCTATCCGGACTCATTCGTCAAGCAGGAAACATCGACAATGTCATCCTTGCGGGCGATATTAGTGCCCACGTTGGTCGTCTGAGCTCCTTGGAATCACGCCTGGGCCGTCGATGCTCGCCGCGACTACTCTAGTTGTGTGCTGAACTTCAGGTGTTTCTGGCCAGCACAAATTTCCAACATGGTGTAACCTGGCGGTCACCAAGTGCAAATCAACCGTGGACCCAGTTAAGTCGCGTGACCATCAGCCGCCGGTGCAGAGCATTAATTCAAGACTGCCGTTCCTTCTGGGGCACATAACTTGATTCCGATCACGCCATAATGCGAAAACGCCTGACAATTCACTTTTCCTCGGCACTTCGCATGGCAGTAAGAAGCGTCCAAAACCACCACGTCTTGAGTATCACTATAGCTCAACGCTATCAACCTGAGCTGGCTCAGTGGTTAGAGAGCGCGAATTTACTGACCGGAAGGTCCGTGGTTCAAACCCGACCCCTGCATCTCGACTTCCCTTGTCTAAGCTTGGGCAACCTGACAGTATCCCAGCCCTCATGCTTCCTTCTGGTGGCATGGCAGTTAGACACCGAAAGGGTGCTACAGCTGAAGGATTTTTTATACGAGGGGCCAGGCCTACCTACAGGCCGCCTCGTAATGCGACCTCCCGCGGTACGGGTTCTCACTGACTTTCGTCAACCATGCTCTTGGCATGGTTGAACCTTAAGAAACTAAATATAGCCTGCAGGATCATCGCAGCACTGAAGCTTGACCACCACCACAAGTTTACCCTGTGGACCAGGAAACCATTCACCAAACTTCCTATCTATTGACTAACCTGTAAGAAGCCCTGTGCGTGTCAAAGTGAAGCCCTGCAGTATAGCTCAATGGTTCATAGAGGTATGCAAGCCGTCATAATACCATAGGGTAGGATCCCTATGGAGCCAAATTACGGGCAGTTTTTAATTAAGTGCTGGTAAAGGATTTTTTCACTGCCGTTATGCACCTAGACGTACACACGGTCACACTTTTGACTTGCGAGGTAATTTGAAGAAAACCGACTTCCCGAAGCGATTCTTCGGACTTATCGAGAAACAGGCATCATGAAGCCAGATTTCCTCCAGCTAGTCTGAAGCTGCCTTCCCGTTAAGGATCTCTCTCTCTCTACATAGCGGCCCAAATGTTTTCCTTTGCTGGATATCAGAGAGCCATTCTCGTACCTGATGATTACGCCGACAAGAGGCCTCCGAAGACCAGTTGAACGAATTAACCGGAACAGCTTGCGGACGCTTCCGGCATTTTTTGCCTCTTCCATCTCCTCGGCCTTTCGGGTCCACTATGCTTCGCGGTCTGCACCGACACTCAGTTTTACCTGGCGTCGGATGATGCGTCGGGTGGTTTTGTGATTGCGGCCAGGAGGAATCTGTCGCCGGGCCTCCAACGACGACACGGTCCTATCAGAGATCCAATGTTTGGATGAGGTTGGCTGGGTCGGAACGCAAACATAAAGTTCCCGCTCTGAGTAGCGCTTTGGATATGTCTTCCCAGTGGCCGTTTATACGTGACATCGGACCGTCCGGCAGGCGTTCAAGGAGCCGGTTCTGATAGTTTCTTTTGAGTTCTGGGTCCACTACCTTCTCAGTGACCAAGCGAGGTGTGCGCATTTTGCGTACACCTGAAAAGCGCGATGAAAAACAGCAGTGTACAAGTGCATGGTCGGAGTCCACGCTAGTGTTCCAAAAGGAGCGGCAAGCAGTGATCGACCCTCACCACCGATAACTGACGGTGAAGTGGTCTATTTGGATTGGGGGTTGGTTCGTTAGTGGGCACCACTTTGCCAGGGGATTTCCGCTGCTCCAGAACTTGCTACTGCAAAGGAGTAGTCTGTGATCGGCACACATGCTGCGTTTAGCCGGAGACACTACAAGAAATGGCGGGTGATCGATGTCAGGGGCGTTCGTGTTGGCAGTTCCTTTCCAGATTGCTTGACCTGGCGCTTGAAGGTATAGACACCTAGAAATGGCAGCAGCAGATCCACTTTATCGTCCCCTGTTTTCATTCCAAGGTTTTAAGCATAATTGGGTAAACCTTGTGGTTGTACGGCAGTGAAGCATCAGTGTCAACACTGGTGGCCCCATACGCGTTTGATGTTGTCTGTAGCACTTGAACTGCTATTTTCCATGCACGATATAATCATTCTCCTTGTCAATTTCGGTCACGTTACTGTACAAAGGTTTGTTTTAATGAAATACACAAGCCCCTGCCTCTTGGGCTTAACGGGACTTTGCGACTTTTGCTGAGTGACTGTCGGTTGGATTACATTGGCCGGCTGAACAAAAATTCCAGCTGCAAACACTGGACTTATCCATTCACATCAGTGGATTAATATTGCGATTACCGGAGGTTTGCAATACCAGGAAAGTAGAACCTTCTCTTCTTGGTGTGGTGGTTCAACGGGATACGGACCCACGGAATTTCCTCTTGTGAAGTGAGGCAAGATTTCCATAATTGTTCACTTTGTGACATTATATCTGACTTACATTAATAGTTTGCCCTGTCCATAAGATGTCCGAGACTAGCTTGAAATGGCATGACTAAGCACTGTGAACGCCTAAGCGAGTAAAACCCGGCCACAGCTACATCATACACGTGCTCCGTATGCCAGTCGACCGACTTCCTCGAAGGGCATTTCGCACAACCACGTGAAGAATGGAAACGAGCCAGGGGCGGTCAAACGATGACTAGGCAGCGAAGTATGAAAGCCATTACCAGTAAACTCAGCTGCGCTAGTCTCCCTGGATGGAGACCCCGAGACGGAATACATCAATGGTTAGAGACATTAACAGCTATGTCCAAGTCACGTCCTCAATGGCGCTCATGCATCCAAGCTATTGCCTTCAATGCACAGCTCCCCTTCCAACCTCCCCAATGAAAAGGCCACTGAAAACCTTGTATTTACGCATACCAGCTACCGTCTCCAATGCGCAGGTATCTAGTCTACCTCCCAAAATCATCGGGGAACGAAACTGACATCTAGAACCACTCTACGACAACTAAGGGTTTTTTTATGGCTGACGATGATGATACCTACATCACTGAACTTGTTCATTCGCCAAGCGTTTCTGCAATCTCCATTCCCACCAGTAGGCGGAAACGAGTGATCACTTTATATATATTCCTTCCTATGGGCAAGGCAAGCACCACTGAAAGGCTCGCAGAAAATGTGGAACACCTCTAGTCTTGACCTTGAGAATGGTCTAAATCACAGGGTACAATCTTTGATGAGGAGAAATAACCTGAGCTAGCACCCGGTTTACAAAGAACGGTCGGTGGCTAACGAAAAAACGGGAGCGATGGGATTTCGAACCGTTTCTTGCTGAATACAATGAGGCACTCTTCTCACAGTTAAGAGGTAGAAGTATTCTGCGTGTTAACGAACCGTTTAGAAACCTGTCCAGTCAAACCAATATTCAAAGGGTGGTACGGTTGAAAAAATCATTCATCTACGACACTTTCGGTACATAATTGCTATGCCGTCCGAGGGGAGCACTACAGCTGAGATATTACCAGACCGCCCTAGCTCAGACAGGAGCAGTCGAGATGGAGGGGTTAGGTTCGAAACAAACACGGACCTTCCGGTCAGTAGGTTCATGCCCTAATCACTCAGCTACCTCGAGTTCAGGGTATAGTTGGACACTACTGGCGTTGACGTTATTTATATTGGCATTGGAAGTAGTGCACCAGGGAAGTATGCCGCAGATACTGGGTGTATATATTATTACTGGGATGCATCTCGCATGGATAACGGTTTTAGAAGGAACGACAGAGTAGATACCTGCAGGTCACCAATCACCTCCATGGCGAATGGGACGCCTAAAAGTTCAGTTCTTGGATCTGAACTATCCAATACTCACATCAATATGCAATAAAAGGTGCTAGTTCCGGAGTGCTTAATATGTAACTGATGATCCGCAGTGGTAGGCAACCGAAGACGCTGAGAAACACAGCCTTATCAGGCTATCATGAGTAAAACAGACTTACTCCAGGAACTATTTCTGCCTTCCCTTCCTCTCTCCATTCAGCGACTTTCTGATTTATTTGATCTCGTACCTCCGATTTGATCTCACCAGTATCACCACTGAAAAGTGCGAGGAATCCTTGGGTTCTACTGTTTATGACATCGATCTCGTGCAAAGTTACAGTATGGACAACTTCTTTCCGCTTTTGCAATTCACCCTCTGGACACTGAACAAATTTCGTTTGGCCGCCAGTAGCGTCGTAATCACGCGCCCGTGTGAACGAACGCCCAAGGCGTGTGATCTTCCCAGATGGCTTGTCAATAGTGATAACATCTCTAACAATGAACATTAACGCGAAAATTACTCACCCAGCTTGAACTTTCTCTTTGGTTAAGGATTCGATCATTTTTTGTCCGAGATCATAAACAGTCTCCATTTCGGTTGTCTTAAGGGTCAATTTCCCAACTTTCGCACCGGTTCCAGTGGCCGGACGGTCTATCAAAATCTCAACCACCTCGCCTTCAATAATTTCGGCCTCTTCTCTGCAAGAGTAACGGAAAGACATGCTTGACTCACTTTATACGGATTCCAATGGACTTTCTGAAAGCCTGTGTGAGGGCCTCTGTTTTTCCCATTTCCAATGAGAAAATTTCGCTCCCAGCCATTGCCGTAAACGGGGTGTCATGTCCCAAGGCCTGAGCCATGCCCATAGCGATCGCTGTTTTGCCGGTTCCGGGTGGACCAGCGATTAAAATAGCCCGTCCAGCAATCTTTCCATCTCGAATCATTCCGAGCACAAGTCCTGCTGCCCGCCTTGCCTTGCATTGTCCCACCATTCCCTGCGAGATCTGACGAGCTTCCAGATCATCGTTCAACCCCAAACCTCGTATATGGGAATGAGCACCAATACGCTCGATCCGCGTAATCTCACGAGCGGCTGCCTCCTGCACGGTCGACTCCAGCTGCACGACAATAGGGCAAACAAGTGAAAAAAATCACAATAGTGCGAATTTTCATCTATCGAGAATAACAAAATATGGTGAGCAAAGTGTGCCTGTTACTAAGACGCGGAACTCACATTCGACATTTCAAAAATGTGACATCGCAACAATCGCGCATTAAAACAAATCACCGATGACTAAATCTATGTTGCTCGTATATGTAGGAAATTAACGGCATATTTAATTTTACCCGATATCAAAACGTAAGTGAGAAGAGCGTATTCTCCACTTTTATTTACGTCAAATGTACCGCAGCTCGGTCCCGCTTGTCTCTGAACTCGGCTTTCTCTATGCGCTGATTTGTTGTGTTAAGGTGGAGACCACGGCCTCTGCCGCCTGGATTTAGGGCTGGTAACCAAATTATTTTCTGGCAGTCCTTCCACGTCAGTGCGTAAAAAGTTACGAGCCTCAGCTCCCACATTTTGTGGACGCGGAATTCTCGATTAACCGTCGATCGACGGTTGTAGCACGAACGACACGCCCCACTAACCTGCTTCAGTTAAACGCATGAACACAGTACCTTGTTCCAAAAAACTACCGCATTGAAGAACTGTGGCCAAAACCTTAATGTAAGATTTTCCAAGTGTGTTGTACTCAAATCGTTTTTGTTATGTTCACTTCTTAATTGCACTTGAGTAGACACTTTTGGGGACTTTTTGGGTCTGATGTCTTATGGACTGAACTTATGTTCAAATATGTAGCGCGCACATTCGGAAAAATGGTTTTCCAGGGAAACATTTCATTTGCGCGCCATTTTGTCATGGCGGCGCCCAGTGTCACGGTGTGGATAACCTCCGCATTTCTTGTTGTCCCCACGTCATTCTCAGTTTCGAAACATTGTTAACCTTCCATTAACCGAATGTCTGCTACCCATTCATGTACTGACCATTCGCATTGCGCGTAACTAACCGAGTGCTTTTGCCGGCCCTACTTCTTAGCGCCAAATGTCGGCTCGTTTCACCTTTGTCCCACCACCTGAAGCCCCCATTTTCCGTCCGTCGGATGAAGAATTTAAGGACCCACTGGCTTATCTGATGAAAATACGGAATATAGGCACGAAAACTGGCATATGCAAGATCATTCCGCCCAAGGTGAGACGCCGATGATTTTGACCGTTATTCTTCTGTGTTTTGCTCCCCCATCATTCCCTGCTACCACTCATTTAAACTACATACCAGGAGGAAAACTTCGTGATGTTTCCAGATGCCTTGTAAGCTGCCAGAATCAGCGACAGTGGTGTACCTCATTTGAGCACATTAGGAAGGCGTTTTCTTTATTTGTGTATGGTAGCGGGCAAGAGTGGTCGTTTTTCAAGTAGGCGGTTTGGATATACATTACATAGTTCTGTCCACGAGACAGTTATGAGTTTTTGACTGTTTATGTCGGTACCACTCCTTTGTGATAAACTACTCATATAAGTAGTGTGATTTTAAAAAGAATTTTCCTACACCCACAGTCATGGAATCCACCGTTTGCAGTGAACATGAAAGAATTTACCTTCACCCCAAGAATACAGCGATTATACGAACTAGAAGTAAGTCTCAATTTACTCATCACCTACTGAGAAGGCTCAATCACGCATCAAATTGAATTTTCTCAGCCGTCTCTACAAGTATATACGCAGTCAGGTACGTTTTTCTGCTTTACAATAATGGTTACCTTTTAGGGTGGAGACAAAATTCGCGTACCTAGTATTGGAGGCCGTTTCTTGGATCTTCACGCGCTCCATAAAGCTGTGCACGATGCTGGAGGGTATGAAAAGATATGCAGCGACCACAACTGGGCTAGCATTGCTGAAAAGTTGGGTTATGCTGGGCGTGTCGCATCCTCGATAAAAAATAACTACGAGAAGCTTTTGCTTTCCTTCGACCGTATTGTAACTTCAAAGAATGATGGTCAGGCACGTTTTGTCATTGGTTTATTCAATTCAGCTCCAGGCAAAGCGAACTTGCATGGAACGAATACCGAATAAGCGACTCAGAAATACATCATCTCCTGTGAGTACACCTTGTTACTTCCTACTAGTTCCTCAGGAACCAGACGATTTAGACTTATCCATCAACAAGGAGCTCAGGAATCTACGCTTCTTTGGTGCAGGTCCAAAAGCAGCTGTGCCACTCACTGGCATATCCAAAGGTAATTTTATATCTGGCCTCTTTCATCTCACTCATCAGTCCGAAAAAATGACACTACTTATCCGGATGTGGATACCTACACATGCCGAGCCTGTAACCGTGGGGACGACGAATCTAACCTGCTCGTATGCGATACGGAAAGTTGCCAAGCTTGTTATCATCTTTATTGCTTATTACCACCACTCCGGGCAATCCCAAATTATCACTGGAAATGTCCAGAATGTATCCGGTCCTTATGCGTTCAACCTCCTGATCCGTATGGATTTCCGCAGTCAAGCAAGACGTACTCGCTTCACGAATTCGGCGTAATGGCTGACGAATTCAAATCCAATTATTTCGGCCGGCCATGTTGCGTGAGTTTACCTTTCCTTACCTTTGTTTCTTATCCCCTCAGCGTTTGTCACTTGCGAGAACCTTTCTCTTCTACGAGGAATACTCTGCTTCTGGAAATTACTTTTCTGAGGTGTTTGTAAATTTAAACTTCGATTTGATCGAAACCGTTTGGCAACACCCAATCTCCCACCTGCGGAATCTAGTATGTCCGAACGGTACGCTCTACAGCCCTAATGTTCGCCTGCATTCGAAATACCACTGCACCTTAAGCCGCTTGATTTAGTGAAACCTAGCCGAAAACTCTTCTTCTAAAGTTGCATTCTTCCGCTCAGTCTTGCAGTAGCGACGGTCGACTTCCCTAGTAACTGATCCTACAGATCCCCATGCCGGCCCGGTGGGGATGATGAGTCAGCAATCTTGTGGCCTTCTGTATAATGGATAATATGGACAATAGGTTTTGAATAATCGCTCAGCTGTAGGATTCGGTGCCTAGCTGCTATGCAACCTGCGGGAAGCATGTGGACCCAACCCTAGACAGGAAAAGTCGAGATGCCGAATTTGGGTTCGGATCACGGACCTTCCGTTTAGTTAGTTCGCGCGTTAACCACTGATCCACTAGGTATTGGAATATCGGAAATGGTCCTGATAATGCTGGTCACTTAGTCATCTTGCGCAGACTCCAACCGTCGGCAAGATATGGGATGAATTTCAGGAACCTTACCTTGAACAAGGTAAATCTGTCCTAATTCACGCTCTATCACTGAACTGACCAGCGACGCCAGATTTTACAGTTATGCCTTGGAGTATCTCCCCCGAGATGATGTGCACAGGGAACACAATAGCTCTGTCCACGAATCCCGTTCCTCGTACTGCGGCGTTGGCATCACATTGACTGTCAGGAACAAGATTCACAAACAAGTTCATGGGGTGAGCAACAAGGCGTGAAACGGGGACTGGGCAGGACCGATGTCTTCGCGGTTCACGAGTATTATGTTTCGTTTCATTTCCTGATGGACAATTTGGTCCATATCCCATTCCACTACATCTGCCATATCCGACAGCCGTTTTACAGGAGCCAAGCAGGGTTGCTCTTCACAGTGCCCTAAGCTCCAGATGACGTTTTTGCGATTAACGGGATACAAAACTGAAAACAAGAACAAACAAGAACTTCACTGGCGTTGATTAGCAACCATGTTTTTCAAACGCCTCTGGCCATGCAGCGGGAAGATCACGCGTTATCCATTCCGGAGAACGGGCCGCACTTAAGGTACCAGGAATTTTCATACTAACTTTCCATTCCGGCTCATTGGGTTCTTCCAGAGATTGGGCTGAATGAAGCCAGCTGCGCTGTTCCTTAAAGAGCCCAATCGGCCGCTCAAAACGGCGGTTCTGCGAGTAAATTGCCGTTCCATATTTCCCCAACTCAATCCGCTGCCTTATTTTAACCGGTTGGTGGAATCAGCGAAAATACGATGCAGTTGTTGTCCGTCGCCACCTGGGTCTTCAAGAATGACAATGCTTAGCTGCCATTCCACCCAAAGGAAGCATGAGTGCTGAAATACTGCCAGTTTGCCCAAGCCTAGACAGGAGCAATCGAGTTGCCGGGGTTCGGTTTGAACCACAAACCTTTCGGTTATCGAGTTCGTGCCTTAACAGCCGAGCTATCTCGAGCTCACCGGTGTTGAGTCAATTTTTAGGCATCTGACGGATCTGCGCGCACGAGGGTAGTTGCTAATAACCGGCATGACTTTTCTCGAGGATATCCTGTCTTTATTTGGTCGAGTCGGATGTCTTGTACTGACAGTCATACAAGCTCACCACACAACTCTTCGCTCTATTCCATTCATTGTCCAAGCAATCTGTCATCAGTATTACCGTACTTTTCCATTAGCTTTCCGGGAAGACCACCTGGAGACTGTTCACCGACAGAAACTTGTCGTGGTTGATGAGCAGCATTGCTCCTGATCGGCTCCTTTTGACGCTGTCGATCGTCATAAACTATGGTGGTGCCTGTCCGGTCTGATTTTTCATCTCTGGTAAGGCCACTCTGTGTGAACTCCTGTGGTCGCCGGGTATACACCGAGCTGTTGCCCTGTTTAAGACCAGGTAGGCCTCTCCCATTGTCCTTTGACTTTGTCACTGACATGCTGCATGAAACTTCCCTACCCCAGGGGTCGAAATGATTTCCTAGCGTTCACCCACGGACACTGAATACCAAGACCATATTCCTCTTCTCGGTTCCTCACAAAGAGACTGGACCCAACCGCGATTTGTTAGTTTGTGCGTCTCCATGATCGCAACTTTACTGAGGAGTGTACCTGTGCCCCTCACAGAGTCCCTCATACTAGGTTGGTCAATACGTAGGGTTATGACTGACGCATTCCCCTAGTCCTCCAGGTTTACGCGTTGGAACTTTCTTGGTGGCTTGCTCCTTGAAAATGTAGGCTGTTCTCACGGTTTTACGCACACCACCGCTGCCTCGTGGTTAGGCTTTGAGCTTACGTCGAAGACCCTGGTCATCTTCCTGTCTCGGTGTGGACACTGGCACTATCCCGGCCCACGTGCAACCATATCTACAATTAACAATACTGTCATGCCATACCGGTCGTCTCGTGGTGTCATCAGCCGGGTCATCCTACTTGTTGCATGCAGCAGGGGGAATAAGCGGAAACGGGCTACTGTTGACGCCTCCCTTCTTTCCCTTTCACATACTTTTTCTACCCCCTACCCTCACCCCATGAATAACTTCCTCCTTGTAGGGATTTCATTTAGGACTGACGACCCCGTTCGTCTTTCACCGGTTTTGGCCGTCACATCTGCGCATCAGCCGGTGCTGACAGCCTCGGGCATCGAGAATTTGATCTTAAAGCCTCGATGACTGATCTATCTGGCCACTTTTAATTTTCACACTCTGAAGTGGGCGAAACAACAGACTGCTCGTGCTCTCACACTGGGCTCGCCTGACATTGATGTGTACTGTACATCAGAAACAAGAATTTAAGATACAAGCTCGGTGGATGAGCTTGGGCCGAGATGGCTCAAGTGGTTAGAGCGCGAATTTACTGACCGGAAGGTTCATGGTTCGAACCCGACCTCTGCATCTCGACTTTCCCTGTCTAGGCTTGGGCAACCTGGCAGTACCTCAGCCCTCGTGCTTCCTTCGGATGGCATGGCAGCTAGGCACCGGAAGGGTGCTACAGCTGAATGATAGTAATATAGTAGTATAGGATGAGCTTACTCCCCATCACTTTCCACTCTTTTCCGGCTGTGTACCTCGGACTATCCAGAGGGCGTTAAGGCGTGGTGTGCACAGGTCCCTATCGTCCTAAGTCACCGGGTGCGATTATCCGTACTTGACTGGACAACCGTTGATAGTCGCCTCTATGTGGGGGCGAGATGGCCGAAGTGGTTAGAGCGCGAATTTACTGACCGCAAGGTTCGTGGTTCGAACCCGACCTCTGCCTCTCGACTTCCCCTGTCTAGGCTTGGGCAACCTGGCAGTATCCCAGCCCTCGTGCTTCCTTCTGGTAGCATGGCAGTTAGGCACCGAAAGGGTGCTACAGCTGAACGATTTTTTTTTTATGTGGTTCGACTGGCAGCGTCTGTGGAGGAGGCTCACGAGCGTGAAGTTGATCGCCGTCTGTTCCCCCTGTCTGCTTACTTCCCAACGGACTCTACCTCTGACACAATTAAAGACAAATTTTTTTACTAAAAGCTCATACATCCTCGTTGTGGAAAGAGATTTGACTGTACAAGTGAGCGGGATTATCGCATCTGAGACTCAGTTAGTTGGTCGACATGGATTGGACCCGGTACGTACGGACAGTGGCGAACTACTGCTCTAGCTATGTGCTGATCGCAGATTTTTTATGCTTCTGAAACGGCCAAAGTATTCTGGTCACATGGTGTCCTTTAACAGCGTGCCAGTCACGGGCCGAAATTGATCACACTGGCCTCAGTTACCGACGGCGTGGATCAATAACTGACTGCCGCTTGTTTTGAAACACACGTGGATAGCAACTGATAGATTGACAGATCTTGAATTTAGGTGAATCGTCTTCCTGAGTCTCTCCCAATTGCCCCACCGTCGGATTTGAATTCATGCTGGAACGAGGTCGCCACATCTTTGCACAGTGCCGTGAGTTTTGCCTATGGTACGGCGCTACTAGTTACGCTCAACCGCTGGATATCAGACGCAACCTTGGCACTGCTTGAATTTCGGAGAAATAATCTAACCGGCCCCGGACATAATTCAGCAGAAATTATCAGACGCCAACTCAAACTTAGCGTGCGCGTCGACGGTGAAGCCTGGTGGACAGGAAAGGCTTAGGTAATTGAAGAGGCCACGAAACCCAGAATGTCAGAAGATTATTTCGGTTGGTCCTTATGACTGGTCCTCGGAAACCGCCGTTGAGCGAAACTATCAAGGATCAAAGAATGCCCGAGCGCTTTGAACAACAATGGTTTTGGCCATCCACTGCCACTCATGTAGACTGCAGTTTAATTCTAGCCCTGGACGGTGAACCTGGAACGTCCTACAACCCTGGAAGTTTATGACTGCATATGTCCTCGAGCGTCACCGAGCTCCTGGACCGGATGTCCTCCCACCCGCATTGTTCAGAGATGGGTGTGAGGTCCACAGTCAGTGACTTTCTGATCTGTTTAACTGCATCTGGGGAAAGTGGAATGCCCTTGACAACTGGGGAGAATCTGTGACACTGCCCGTTTTCACAAAAGAGGTCCGTGATGAGTGCAGTTGGGGATCACCTTGACGTCAGTGGTAACGAGACGGTTGGCTTCACTTATCCTTTGTCGGTTTATGGTGCCTTATGAACCATTGACGCAAGAGCAGATAGTAGGATTTCGGCCTTTTAGGGGTTGCGCTGACCAAATATTCACTGCATCAGATATTACAACAACGTCATACGTATGAACGCCCCAAATCTTCATTATTCCTGGATTTCCAAGGCGCATTCGACTCGGCCCGACCTAAAGCTGTCACCTTGTCATGGTGGTCGAACTTCTGTGCTGCAACGATCCTGCGGGCTATACTGGCTGGAACTCAGTTCTTAAAACTTCAGCCCTGCCAGGAAGGCCAACGGCGAGCATTCGCACCAAGAGCAGTGGTGCCCCGTACTGCGAGTAGTTGTATTGCGAGGCGGTCTGGAAGTAAAGTCGTACTGTCCTCTGCGATAGGAGTGTGAGAGTAGTAAGGTTTCCCCCAGGTGACCAGCGTGTCCATATTTATGGAGGCCGCGATGCTGCCTTCCTCCGAGGAGGGCGGGTTACAAAAGGTCGGCCCCAAAAACCGCACCCTCCGATCGCCTATCGGTTGACCGTGACCGCCGGCACATTATTCAATATGGTCGAAATAGTTTTACAACCAGAGTCCGGTGCTGCTACTCCTGGTGCAGTTTTGTGGGTCAGACCTATGAGTTAAAGGCTCGACGTGAGGTACCTCAACTAAACCTCCTTCTTCGGCCTGGGCGACCGAGAAGTATCATTTGTCCTTGCACCTCTTCGCTCGCCGGCCTTCTCCCACGCTCCCTACCCACCCATCGTATAATGCAGTGCAATCAACCCATCTGCCAATCCCCTAGCCACTGTTCCGTGTATAAACCTTCGCCCAGAAAAATAAACCAGAATAATCACCTACTAACCTCAAAAGAACTGATCCACGTTGCAGCCTTTAATGTCCGTACTCTATGCCAAATTGGGCAACAGGCATCCGTTGCTGAAACCTTGCTTTCCCTCTCTATCGATGTATGTTGTGTCTCCGAAACACACATAGAAGACCCCACTTCGGTCGTGCTCCTCAAGCCTCTTAGGACGAGCTCAGATGTTCCACATTTCACTTTTCGGGTGATCCTGACCCAATGGCTCGTGGTATCTACGGTGTGGGAGTTGCACTCAGCCCCAAGGCTGAAAGCGCCTTACTGGACTGGATCCCAGTAAACAGTCACGTTTTCGCTGTGCCGTTGTTTGGCTCAATTAAGATTAACGCAGATCGATGCCGTAAACGGTGTTTGTTTGTCGTATCATCATAAGCCCCAACAGATAACAGTTCTGAGACTGAGAAGGACGAGTTTTATCAAGATCTGTCACGACTGCTTCGGTCAGCAAGATGGACCGATATAGTAATCCTGGCGGGTGGTATGAATGCCCAAGTTGGACGAATAAGTCCGGAAGATTTGGATTCGATGCTGAGCGTACGGATAGTGGGGGGGGGGCGGCTTCTTCAGTTGTGTGCAGATCATCGTCTGTTCCTGGCCAGTACGAACTTTAACACAAACGCTCACATCGTATCACTTGGAAGCCACCCACCACAAGACAGTCGTGGACTCAATTGGACCATGTGGCTATCAGTTACCGATGGAGAACCTCAGTTAAGAATTTTCCTTCCTTCTGGGGTACGCAACTTGACTCTGTTAACGCCATCGTGCGGGCTCGGTTAGCACTTCGCTTTCCTTCAGCATTACTCATACCAAAGGAGAGCAGCTCCGTTCAACTTCGACTGGTTTCAGTAACTGAAGAGTATCGAGCTGATCTGACTAGAAAGCCACTAGAAACGCAGTCATGCAGATGACGAAGATTGCTTGGAGATTGAATGGAGGCGAAAAGAAGCTATGCTCTCGGCTTTTAGACCTGTTTGTTCAGGCCATCTGTCGACCGTCAGAAACTTTGGTATTGTCTGGCGATCCAAGGTGTCCCTTACCAATTTCTATCCCTTATGAGGACACTATGCGAACTCCTCTTCAACGTTTATTGATGTGCTGTTTGGGATTTCTCTGCCTGCCTCTAAAACCTCGGGAGTCCAAATGATCTCGGGACGTTCCCTCACAGAAATTGAGTATGTGGACGATACCGCTCTCCTTGTTTTACATCCTAATGCAGACGCTTTTAAATAACCTAAATACCTCTGCCACATGGTTTAGCATGCACTTCACACCTGCAAGGTGTAAAGTACTTGTACAAGACTGCGTTGAACCAAGCCCACACCTCATGCTTGCAGGCGAGCCAGTCGATGTGGTAGACAAATTTGTTCACCTGGGCAGTTGTATAAGTTCCGGCAGACTGACTGGAGATGAGATTACTTTTCTAATCGGAAGGCCAAGGCAGCTTTTGCCAACCTCCGACACCTATGGCGCCGACGTGACGTCAGTCTGTCTGTCCATTGGAGAGCTTACTCTGCGGCAGTGCGATCCATACTGCTTTATGGATCAGAGACGTGGTCTCTAGGCGCATAGGACGTACCAATGATTTCACTGTTTGACCATCGGTGTCTCCGAAGCATTTGTCAAATCTGGTAGGAATATCGGATTAGCAATGCTGAGTTACGCCAGATGATCTTAGGAAGAAGGTACTCTCCCGCGATAGATGAATTACTCACGCTTCATAGGTTACGCTGGTTAGGACATGTACTCCGCATGCCAGAAAACCGTCTACCTCGCACAGCTCTTTCCGCCCAGCCCCGTGCTGAGTGTAAGCGACAGAGAGGTGAACAGTGTATGACCTGGCAACGAAGTACGAAAACACTAACCAGTAAACTTGGTCAGGTCGGCAACTGCCGCCTCCCTGGATGGGGGCCCCGGGACTCAACTCACTAATGGTTAATGACACCGGCGGAAATGGCCCAATCGCGCTGTCAGTGGCGCTCGCGTATTGAAGCTATTGCCTTCAATGCGTAATATCCAGTTCCCGAACTAAGGAAAAATGTAATCGCCCCCAATGCTTGGCTGTATGTCCTACACTCTCCCGTTTTCCGGTGATCGAAACTGTAGCAGCTGGAACCAATGTGTCTATGGTACGCGGTTTAATGCTGATAAATTGAATTGAAGTGAATTGGACTCGGTTGACCGGTCTGTTCTCCTTAACACGCTTACCCAGCAAGGAACGTCCGGGGAGTTTGTGAACTTAATAAGTTCTTTTATTCTCAGACTTTCGGGCGTGTGTGTAGAGTTCTCCAAAAACCTCTGTGCACTAAGTGATGTCAGTCGAGGGTGCCCACTCTCTCCATTCCTATTCATTTTCGAGATGGACGAGATAATGAGACGAACTCTGAAGGTCTTCAAAACCCATGGTATTCAAAAGCCTGTGACGAAAACCTTGTCGATCTGGAATATGCAGACGACATCGTTCTTGTCTTCGAAGTGGAGTAGAAGGCGCATGTGAACCGACAAAGCCATCCCGTCCTTTGTCATGCGCTTTGCACCCACAAAGTGTAGTGTCATGCTCGTGGACACGCAGTCAATGAAAACGTCAGTGTGTCTCAAGGGACTGATCCCCACCGTGCCGAGTGTGAGACATGGCGGCCAGCCAAAGTCCATGGCTTTCGTGTTGTCAGTTTCTATCCAGATTGACTGTTTTTTGCTCGTGTAGGCACGTAAGATGTTTGTTCTGGGCTTGCCCAGACCGGTTCTCTTTACCCCATTCCTTTCTTCCCACTTTAAGGCTTTATTGGGACATTTTGGGATGGTCGTACGGGAGTGAAGCACCAGTGTTCCCATCTTTTATTGCTGTCAATAATGATGATGGTGATGATGCTTGCACCTAGACAGGGCAACGATTAGGGTCTAACCCAATACCTTCTGCTCAGACGCCTGGCCTCATACCAACGGGTGGATGCCGGCATTCTATTACAGTAGTGCAGGTTCTTATGGAACAAGTCACCTTGTCTGTTCCAACCCCCAACCTGGATGAACAGGAGACTATGTTCTTCAGACCTCAAACTGGTATGAGAATATCTGCAGGCTTCCAAGTGAACCCCCTCCCCCAGTATAGCTCACTGGGTCATAAAAGTAAGCAAACTGCCAAGGCGTTATAGGGTTCACTCTCTTTGCACTGGAAAGTCATCCAGTTCTGTGTTAAAGCGGTGGCGATCAGCGTTTCATTTTAAAAGCAGCTATGCTTCCTTTCCCCGATAACAGGTCAGAACATTTCACCTCTAGGACCCGCACACTGAGGTCGCTCAAAAAGCTGAAGCTGCTGATCAATAGCGAATTTGAAGAGGAATGGAGAAAGCAACCTTTGTCCTACACGAATGAACGTGATGAATTCAGGCAAAAGCTTGCGGTATAGTCAGTCGTATATTCCCACAGGAGTTCGCATACAGTGTTCTTATAAGGGATATAAATTTCGAAGAGATAACCTTGATCGCCAAACACCGCCAAAGGTCCCGACGAACGACAATCAAAAACGGCTTTCGATAAAGAAAAATGGCCAACGTGGGGCGTTTGGAAGAGTGGCGCTGTTCAGGAACTTGCCTCAAGTAGATGCATTCTCGGTCAGAGCGAATCCCAACTTGATTCTCATGAGTTTGTCTCTCGCTAGTCTATCAATTTGAGCAAAATATTGCCAGAGCACATCGGATGTGACCAATACCAGACTGATGCCATGCTACTTTTCGCATGATGTTCTTGCACCCTTTTTGAAGACTGGGATGACGGTTGAGACACTCCATTCCACTGGTATTTTATTTTTTTCCAAGTCTTCCACACCAGGATCGTCAGACTGTTCACCGGAGCTTCACCACGTACTTTCAAAATTGCAGGGTACAAACCGCCCGGGTTGGGTGCCTTGTCGTCCTGAAGGAATGGTATATCACACTGGATCTCCGTTGTTGCCGAAGTGCCGGTGTCGATATGGCGTTCCGGCTTGCTGGGTTCTTCCAGATACTATGTTGTAGGAGGCCGGCTGATTTGTTCTTTCAAGTGTTCGGAAGTGATTTGCTGTTCCATCTTCGCATATTGTTTCGCTGGCATCTGCCTTCTGGTCGGTTGAATGAATCAACTGAAACGGTGTGCGGCCTTCTCAATTCGCCAGCGCTCTCTGTCATTCTTCAAGCTCTTGAGTATCCCGCGTTTGAGGAATCTGTGTGTACCATAATAGTCGCTAGCTGCTGGTGTGACTTTTCTGGCAGCAACAAAATCTGCTTATCTCGACGATATCCAGTGTTCACTTAGTCGGGTTGGACGGATCGGCCAGACAGTCCTAAAAGTTGAGGGCATAGCTCCTTTCACTGGTTTCCATCCAACATCCAACCTATCTTCGTCGTCATCGCCACTCTGTTCCCAGTAGCTTCCCAGCCACATCAGCTCGATACTTTTGAGGTACTGAAACTTATCGGAGCTGATGAACGCAGTTGCTCCGCTTCCGCACGCGTAATGTTGACGAAAAGCGATGTGATAACCTGGCTCCCCTCCGCTTGCATTGATTTCAATTGAACCACACAACCGTATAGTGCAAACCGACTGTTTACTGGGATCCAGTCCAGTAAGGCGTTCGCCTTGGGGCTGAGTCCAACTCCCATACTTTAGCTGCCACGGTCAATTGCGTCAGGATCATCAAATACCCAAAGATTGAAATGCAGAACATCTGGGCTCGTCCTTAGCGGCTTGAGATGCACGAACGAA
>SJOL01003250.1:33466-44763 GCA_004794785.1 Opisthorchis felineus | reverse complement strand
CTCAGATATCGTTGTGGATGCTGGAGATCTGAATGCACAAGTACACAGGCTGTTTTTGTGCAGTACTACCTTCCGAACTAGCTGAGGTCGTCTGGCCACATGGTATCCTCCAACGGCATGCCGGCCACAAACTCAAATCGATCACACTGCCATCAGTTAACGATGGCGTGGATCAGTAACTGACTGCCGGTCATTTTGGAACACATTTGTGGATTCCGACCACGCGCTCGTCCGGAGTCGCTTCTCCCTACGTTCTCCAGGGTCACGTAAGGTGCGGACAAATCACGTGAGAGACCGGCAGATCCGGATGTTAGACGAATTTACCAAAATCGTCTTCCTGAGTCTCTTCCAACTGCTTCACCGTCAGATATGAATTCATACTGCGACGAAATTGCCGCTTATTTGCACAGTGCTGGGAGTTTTGCCTGTGGCACGGGCAAAACTCGTCCCACGCAAGCACTGGATATCCGACCGAACGGTGGCACTCCTTAAATCTCGGAGAAATATCCCAGGCGGTCCCGAACATAACTTGGCCCGACGTTAAATAAAAGTAAGCGTGCGTGCCGGCCGTGAAGTCTGGTGGACACGGAAAGCTATGGATGTGGAAGAGGCCCAGAAAGATTATTTCAGTTGACCCGTGCGACCGGTCCCCGGAAACCGCATGTGAGCGACACCATCATGGATCAGAATGGAGTGAGCATGTTGAATAAAGGAGAACGCCTAGACCGGTGGGCAGAATGCTTCGAACAACGGTTGTCGTGGCCACCCGCTGCCACTCATCTGGAGCCTACAGCTGACGTAGAACCCTGGACGGTGAACGTGGAATCTCCTACGGTCTTGGAAGTTTACGACTGCATATGTTCTGTCAACCGCCAGCGAGTTTCTGGTCTGGACGACGTCCCACCAGCATTGTTCAAAGATGGGAGTGAAGTCCTCAGTCAGCACTAGTCTGGTCTGTTTACGTGCATTTGGGAAGGAGAAACCGCCCCAGACAACTGGAAAGAGTCGGTGACAATGCCCATTTTCAAAAAAGGGAGTCGCGTCGCGTGTGGTAATCACAGGGTGATCAGCTTAACCCCGGTCGCAACGAGACTGTTGGCGTCACTTGTGCTCGTCGCCTTATGGTGGCTCGTGAAACACTGACTCGAGAGCAGCAGGTAGGATTCCGGCCCTGTAGGGGTTGGGTTGACCAAATCTTCACAATCCGTCAGGTGCTAGAACAACGTTATACGTGCAAATGACCCACGATTTTAGTATTCCTGGATTTCCAAGGCGCATTCGACTCGGTTGACCGGTCTGTTCTCCTCAACACGCTTATCCAACAAGGACGTCCCGAAAATTTGTGAACGTGACGAGTTCTTTGTAGTCTAAGACGGAAGTTTGTGAGCATAATGCTTTCATTGTATTCTCCGACTTCTGGACGTGTGAGATTATACGCAGAGCTCTCCAACAGCTTCCGTGTACAAAGCGCTGCCCGTCAGGGGTACCCACTCTCTCCATTCCTAATTTCGTGATCGGCAATATAAAAGATGAACGCTGGATGGTTTTCAAAGCTCTGGTTTTCAGATATCCTCTGAGGAAGACCTTGACGATCTGGAATATGCAGATGACATCGTTCTCGTCTTCGAAGAGTAGGAGAAGGCGCAGGTGTTTTTGGATGAACTGACCAAAGTCACCCCGTCCTTTTGTTATGCGCTCTGCACGCACAAAGTGTAAGGTCATGCTCGTGGATATGCAGTCACTGAATACGCCACCTACAATCCAGGGGGAGGCACTCGAAGTTGTGAAGTTTTACGTACCTTGGAAGTTGTATTAGTTCTGATTGTAGTGTGACAGATGAGGTTAATGCACGAATTTGCGAGGCCCGGGTCACGTTTGCTAATTTAAGACACTTATGGTGTCAAAGAGGTATATCCCTGAATCTCAAGGGACGTCTGTATCAGGCTACAGTACGGGCTGTTTTGTTGTATGGCTGTGAGACTTGACCTGTTCGTGCAGCGGAACTGTGGCGTCTTCAGGTGTTTGCCAATCGTTGTCTCAGGACCATAGTTAGTGTGGGTTGGTGTCGGCGAATTCGCAACGAGATAATTAGAAAGCGAGTTTTCGGTTGTGCAACGGGTACTTCCATTGAAGAATGTTTACTCAGCACCAGAAGCTGCGTTAGTTGGGCCATGTATTTCGTATGCCGAACCATCATTTGCTGAATAGAGTGCTGTGTTTCCGTGCCCAATTCAGAGTGGTGGAAGTAGAGAGGCGGCCAACCCTTGACCTAGCAGAGAGGTACGAAAGAGATTACGAAACGTTGTTGGTGCTAATTGCCTTCAAGGATGGTGATCGTGTGATCTCCACTACGCCTGGTTGAAGACGCCACAAGTTATGCCTGCTAATCAATTGCACTGGCGTTCTTGTTGTGAGTTTTTATCCAGATTTCCCGAGTAAGTGTCTGGAGGTATAGACACATCGAAATGGTTATTGTGGGCTAGAACTACATACCTTGCGCGTCCACTTTTATTCTTTCCTTCACAACAAGGCTTTCTAATAAATCATGGTTGTACGGCAGCGAAGCATCATTATCGGACACTGGCATGCTGTTGATAATGATGATCACTGTCATGTGCCGAGTTTACAATGTTATGATGCTCCCCATATTGATATGTGGGTCAGAGACCTGTCCGCTGCGCTTCAAGGACGTTGAAAAAGTCCGTTTTTGACCATGGGTGTTTTTGGCGCATTGTCAGAGTGTGGTGGAAACTCCGGATCAGTAATGCCGAAGTACGTGGAAAGGGTTTGAGCAGAAATGACTCGCCCACAATAGATGAACTGATCACATCTGGCAGGTTGCGCTGGCTTGGTCACGCGCTCCATATGCCGGTCGGGTGACTTCCTCTGACAGCTCTGTTCTCACAACCAAGCGGTGGGGGGAAACCAGCCTGGGAAGGTCAACAAATGACTTGATAGCGATGCATGAAATCCATTACCAGTGAACCCAGCTATGCCGGTCATTGCCGCCTCCCTAGTTGGGACATATCAATGGTTAGAGACATCGCAGACATCCTCTGCTCGTGGGGGTCATGTTTCTGATCCAAAAATGATGATGGATCCCAGTGCACAGTGTACACTGCACTTGACAAACAAACACGACGGTGCCATAGGTTTCGGAGGTTGCAAGTGGTGGCTTTCGGACTTCCGATTCGATAAGTAATCCCCTCTCTAGCCAGTCCGCAGGGACTTCAGTAGCTGCATCATCCTCATTGACAGCAATTTACCAGTGACGTACTAGCGCTTAACTCTTATACAATCTAGGAAAGAAAGTTTTAATACAGGGTAGGAAGAACAGTAAAAGTAGGGACACAACTGCCCAGGTGAATCTACCCCGCCGCCTGGCAGGTATCGAAGCATGAGGCCTGCGTTTGATCCAACCCAGTATTGTAGTATGTGAATACAAATAGTGCATGATTTTCACAAACTCCTAGGGCTGAAGTGATTTAAACGTTTTCTACGACAAGGCTGGTGTCTCGGCGTTCCCAAAAATGGTCTCTGCCGTTTCAACCCAATAAATTTGGGTTGTGATATTTTTGGTTGCTCATTTTGGCATCCAAGATATATGTACTCGTTGCCTAACTCAAGTGTATCGGTTGTGATGGATAGCGTGATTGGCGGTCTTGGCCAATTCCAACTGGGCACGCTTCATTCGAATTGCAGAAGACTATTCCATAATGGTTGGCTTCCGGCGCCTTCTGGCTGGTTATGTTCTGCATTGTCTGCAGATTGGTTTCATCACCATCAGTGCCGTCAAGAACTTGAACCCTCCCTCGGGGAACTGATCAGTCTACAGAATCGAAACCACCCTTAATGCGAAGTACCTTCACAAGGTACCTACCCACTGTAAACTCTTCGACAGCCCACGACCTTCTTGGGGCTCATCTGGTGGGCACAGTCCCCGAGTTTCCGACAAACTTATGTTCCACTTGAACCCAAATTGGACTGATTGCGACAAATACACTCATTTGCAAATTAATTTGGTTTTCACGGGAGACTCAAGTGAATCCCTTGTTTATGATATTCTTCAACTGAATTTGCTGCACAGAGGCCGCCTTCACGTAGGTTACTGCAGTCTGGAGCTGTTGTCATGGTAAGCGAACAGCCTTCCACAGCACTATGTCACAATACCCCCTTAAGATTGATTACTATTTAGCTTCCTCTGAGTATCTGATTAAACCTTGTTCCCAAATCAATCGAAATGGGGTATGGGCGAGCTACAGCGGGCTGCGCGAATGAGATTAATTTCGGAAATCAGTGAGTACCATCGTAGCGTTGTCCAACTGCTATCCGCAATTTTCCTCCTGACTGGCAACTCGCATTTTGTCGTCCAAAGTCTAGATGTTAACCCCGAAAAAAGCTGTGGAAGTCAGGCCACAACGCATACCGTATCCCTGTTAGCTTCATCTGATGCGCCCATGCTATGATTCCCGGTAGACAAAACACCAGTGACAGCCCTAGCAATTCAGATGGATAGGCTTATTGGCGAGACCTTTTGTTCCGGTATTCACTTTCCGCTGCTCTGATTCGGGTACACTCAGTCCTGTTAGCCCCACTGCGAATCAAAACAGAGTGTTGAATTTGATGTCTTGAAGTACAAACACGCTTGCGGTTGGCCTGGGTACTTTTTCGCCCACTCGTTCATGGTAAATTTTCTTGATTTATGAGGTGATTGCACAGTAACCCCTTGAAGCCAAGTTAACCTGGGTGCACTGATCAGATTCCTTGTATTTTTTGTACACGAAATCGGATTACAGAGGAAAGCGAATCCATGGTCGAAGACCCGCTGTAAAACCAAAACACGTAGGGAGAGAAACACGGAGATACAGACTTCATGGTGCATGTAGGAGGTGCACGTTAACTTGACATTTTTAAGCTTTAAGAGTTTTAGGAATTTGGGAACACAAGAAGCCCTGATGAGTTTCCGATACGCACTGTTCTGAGGAAGAAGGAAGAGACAATAGATGGTCTTTCTGTGAATTTCATCCCTCAGGTTATGTCAGCTGGCCAATAGTTTTATTTCCGTTGGGAACCACAGCAATGCGCATCTCGTGACCCTTAAGGGGGTCAGCAACGTTTGGGATGATAACTGTACACTGACCTAGATGTACGGCTGATTGGTTTGTTGTGCATTTAACTTTATTTTGGTTAGAGTGCAGCACCACTCTTTCTTCATTTGCGAAGCGTGTATCAAATGGTGTAGTCTTTATTGGCTTCTTGGCCGGTGACTTTTCGGGGGAATGTTTTTTTGCATGAGAGAATTGTAGTGTTCAAACTTATGTTGATATATATTCCAGTCTAGTTTCTCCCACTAGCCTTACTACTACTCACTAACTGTACTTATTTGGACAGTGATATCACTGCTACCGGGAGTATTGCCGACGAGGCGAGTGCTTTTCGGGGGAGCACCTTCAAGTTATTCACAAATGGCGACGGTGTATTTGACCTAGTGATCGCTCAATTTGTGCTTTGATACCATTACACAAGTCGTACCGGGTCGGTCGTATGGTACTCATGCCTTTGCCTGGATAGGTCCTATTTACCCCTTCAGGATTGGGGTGGAGGAACGCAACAGAAGGGGGTTGGGTGTAACGAAGCAAGGAATTCTCAAACTATCAATCGTCTACTTACCCAATCGGTGATTAGAAACTCTTGCCAAATCACGAGACCGGTGGCGCTCTGGTATTCACTTAGGTCCAAGTAACTGAGGGTACCTATGGTTGCTGTTGTAAGAACCGAACCAAGCGTGTTTACTGGGATTGCTCATGTTAGTTAAAACATCAAAACTATATGAAACTATACACAAATCACGTGCATGATTAACACATTCACGGGTAAGGACGTGAAAACGTAGGTAAAGGCTACACGGGCTGATAAGTCACACGGAATCAAATCATCACACCCGAACTTAGTTGCTCTGCTTCCGAGCTGTGCTTTCTCCCATTCCGTTTTCGGTGCCTTGTCGCCCTCATCCTAACTTTCTTCGGAAGTCAGAGACCGTGGTGGCCAGAGCTACTGTACTCAAAGCTCGAGATAGCTCAGTGGTTAAGGCACAAACTTACTGACTGGAAGGTCCATGGTTCGAACCCAACCTCGGCTTTTCGATTGCTCTTGTTTAGGCTCGAGCAACCTGGTTCTCGTGTTTCTTTCTAGTTGTACGGCAAATATGTATCGAAAGAGTGCTGCAACTGAGCTATTATCTTTCTTGTTACTCACCTGCACCGCATATGGTTGGAAAACAGAACAAAATGTTTGAGTAGTGCATTACGTATAAAATGTTTTGTAGTTTACATACAATACATGTTTGGAATCATCGTTCATATGGATGGTTGCAACGATTTTTTAATCTAGTTTGTCCTCACAATCACTTTGGTTCGTTTTGCTTATTCAGGACGTCCCATGTTCAGTGGTGGAACAGGAATTTTGGCGTATTCTGCAGGAATACAATGATGATATTGTTGTGGAGTACGGGGCCGATATTCACTCAAGCACACAAGGCTCTGGTTTTCCTACGGTAGATAGGCTGAAGAACCTCGTCGGTACAGCCCAACAACTGGAGGATGCAAAGATGTACGCGGTTGATCCGTGGAACCTGAATATCCTGCCTTTGCTAGATCGGTGAGTGAATAAGTGCTTGTGTTTCACAGCTGTTTGGTCATTTTCATCACAGACTATGTTCCTAGCTGCCCAATAGACCACTCTAATCTCTCCAACCTCTACAGTTGTTCATTCCTTAGGCCTCTATCTCTCTCCGCTCAAAGTCCTGTCGGTTGCTGGAATTTCCCTAAATCAAATCTAGCTATTGTGTGATCCATACTTTGATTTAGTATGCCTCGTTTTGAGAGAGACGTCATCTGTTCTGCCGCTGTGCAACCGCAGCTGCAGGTGAACTGGCAACCCATGTTTTATGCCGGTTTACCTACGACGGAGGTGAAGCCTACTTTGGCACAACCGGTAGACGTTTTTCAGGCAAGGCTTAGCATTCATCCCGAGAATGAACATCAGAATGTTGCCTTGAAGGGGCTTTCTTACAGAAAGTGAAGAATAAAACCTCCGTGCTCGTGGTTGACGGGAATGTAACGTCCCTACATCTATTGTCTGACTCTGAAATTAGTCTAGATTAGTCACAGTGGATAATTTCCCCGCTGGCCCACAGCTCACATGCGCACTAAGAGAAGTTGTGCCGCCACGAAAGCCTCAATTAGGTGCGTCATGACAATTACGATTGGAACTGCGTAAGTGCCTTCTATTGACGTTTGCAAGTTATAAAGCTAGAAGGGATAATGCCTCTGGTATCTACATTTACTTTGTGTGCAGGGGATCAAAGATGTGTTAGCAAAAAGGAGAAACCTTTCCCTGTATTTTGTTATAACTATAACATGGAGGTTTCATCATCATCAAAGACAGCAACATCAGTATTGACACTGATGCTTCACTGGCGGTTTCGCTCTGCTTCTAGACGATGGCCATTTGTGGTTTGATAAAATGTTCGGTCTTGCTACACCCAGTGTTTAGATATGTTGCGTCGAGTTCCCGAGTCAGAAGGATTTCCTGATGAACCCGGACTATGAACTTTCTGACCGATGTATTCCAGGGGCCCAGCATCATGCTGCACACGATTGTATGACTGTTTGCAATAGGGGGCAGCGTCTTTGGGGTGCATCGTATTCAGGTGTATACGCTGGGCCACTCCATCTTCGTTGACGGAAGGATTCCACTTTTGATGTTTCAAAGTCTAGGCTTCATAATTTCATCACTTTACACTACCATGTCATGCTGTTTCTTTCGACTTTTCTTGATTATCAAGCATCAACGTCACTACTGAAATTCACTGTAAAGGTTCGAGTACTTCAGACGTACTTTTGGCTACGGAAATTAATGACTAAAGAACGAACTTATCCTAGTGTGCATAGTTCTTATGCAGCTGTTCGCCCTGTCACACTGATGTCTGTCTTAGGTAGACCCTTTAACCTTCAGGACGTTTAGCAGATGACAAAGAAGATATAGCTCTTGTCGTGATGGGAATTCAGTTGTTTACTTTACCACTATAGTTACGCCCACAATACAACTGTTCTGTATGCTAAGCTGACCGTTTTCTCCCTTTGCCGTCCTGCTTCTGTTAGCTGGCATTTCCGTCGAGAGTTATGATCATAGGCCAGCTACAACGGAGCAACGTCCTATGAGCTCCGCTTGCCTTCTCCGCGTTAAAATGTTCGATTTTACGCTTTGTAAATAGGCGTATTCCGTTGCTTCAGTTGTGTGCTGATCTTCCTCAGTGACCATTTTGTTCAACAGCTGGAAAAGAATTTTGGTTGTTGGAAATCGGAAAATATAACGCCGTTATCTTAGGAAGGGTCGCCGGTGCTTCCTTCGATTGCCTGTAGATCTTTAGTCTTGGAACGTGTATCAGTGCGGGCTGTATTGCTGTACTGCTGCAAAACCTGGCCACTTCTGGTGGCCGTTCTGAGACATCTTCAGGTCTTTGACCGCCGATGTCTCCGAACTACAGCTGGAATTGGCTGGGACCATGGAATTCGCAATGAGGTGATCAGGAGGCAGGTTTTTGATGAAGGAGAGAGTAATCATCTCAAAGAATGCATCCAGAAATGGAGGCTAGGGCAGCCTGGCCATTTGTTACGCATGCCGAGTTACCGCCTGTCGGCATGAGCATTGTTTTCCGTGCCTAATTCTGAGTGGCAGAAACCTGGAGGTGGGCGTAATTAGATATGACACAAGGGGATGAAGGATGTTAGGAAACGTTTGAGCACTGTTGGTGTTGTTCTCCTTCCGGAATGATGGGTTTATGTGACCCTGTCTGTGGTTCAATTTCAATTTTTCCCAAAAAGTGAGTCCTGTGCGACGCTTCAAAAAATGAGATGTTCAAGGCAGTTCACTATTGAAAATGCGGTGAGAAGTGATGAGTGGCCAATCCGTTGAAACAATGACACTTGGTGGAAGAGACCTCCAACTTGCAAGTCAGCTCCGACTTTGAAAGTCAAAATACCATGTTTAAGAACCAAAAACAACTACAAAGCTCGCGGAAATCCGGGTTGTATTTTTGGGGCTCCTGTTCCTGTAAGGATCTTCCTGTATGGCTCAGCGAAATACTAGTGCATGTGAGAGCCTGGAAATTGTTACGGACTGGTGCATTCGAGGTGGAAATTCCCATGGAGAATTGTGTGGTAAGATCGGCATATGCAGAATCGGGTACATTTGTGGAGAGTGTCACTTCTGACGGATTTGAGTGCAACTAAATTTTAACACCGAATTGCATAGAAAGTAATAATAAACGAACACATCACGATGTTACAATCCAAATATCATCGAGGTGCCTCTGAAGATTTAGCTTGGTCATATAAATGAGTAAGCCCTCAAAAATTCCAGATCCTCCGGAGTACCACTTTATCTGCTGCCCACGGTGCGGTAAATTTGACATCCTTGAGTGTGTATTCACTCAGTCATCATCCCGAACAAAGACCCGTCGCGGAGAATGGCCTAACTGGTCTTAGTTTTGGAGGGGGACAGTCCTTGGTGGGAACGCCTTTTATCAGCTGTCGTAGCAAATGAAAACGTATCACCTCAAGTTTTGACAGCAATACTAATGGTACACTGATGCACTAATGTTGTGATCCTGCTTCATAATACCTGCAACACAACAAACACTGTCATAGAGATCACTTTTCGCGTTGTTAAAGCTCCATCAGGAAGCCACCAATTTTCGGTGGCTTCCCAAGGTTCCACCGTAACTCTTTTACTCCCGCAAAAATCAAGGGCCAGAAAATGCCTAAATGTATGTTTCCAGCGAAATTATCAACTGTGCTGGCATGGCATTATTACAATAACGTATTGTTGCATTAGGTCGCAGCACACTTATGGCTGTAAACTGGGCGCACATACTGTGAATGCAAACTGATCAACAACACCATTATGACCCATCCATAGGCATGCTTGCAACGTTTTGAACCCAAATCATGAGGCGCAAGCCCATTCACTTCATAAGCAAATAGAAGTGGTCTCTTGGGGGGGGGGAGGAGGCGGTGCGCCCAGAAAGAAACAATCGGCATCCAGTTTGTCTAAAGTTATTATAGTGTTTGTTATGTTTTATATAATATATATTATAGTGAATGCTTGGTAGTTGGCGACGCTGATGTGCATGTTGTGGGATCATCAAGTTATATTCAAAAAGGGGATTCTGTTTTATAGCGACCTCTGGGGGCTGCACTGATTACTTCCTAATGTTTTATTGTCCAGCTCTTAAGTTAGTACCCTCTTGAGAGAGAAACCGTCAGAGTGTAGCGCTTTTAGTTGGTCCGTCTAGCGTACTTCAGTAGTCAATTTCCTCCCTTGATGTGGTCTCCCCAAGGAGGCAACCGTGCGTTCGGAAAACTTATCCTCGGATTTTCTTAACTACAACTTAAAATCAACTCTGCATTCTTAGTTCCCGAATACACCTTATTTCTAGGCTTTGAAAACCAAGCTGGTGTTTTCAATTTCTGTTGGAGAGGTAACCTTCCTAAGTATCATCAAACAATGGTTAAATGTGGTTAAATGTTGAAAGAATTTTCAAATGGATGGCACACAGGTGCATTCTAAAACACAGGGTATGTTGATATGCACCTCAAGGAAACCTCTACAGCTGTTGACTTAAAAATCCAACAGTCGCGGTATTTCCTCTCTGGAATGACCTCTATCAATACGATCCTTCAAATCGTGTCTTAATAGTAAACTCCGTCTTTAAAAATATCAACTTACAGAAGAGATTGCTTTCAGTCGTCCCTTAAAAGTGGCCCCTCGAGAGGGGAGAGATGTACTGCTGTCTTCTTAAGCAGATTGATCTATGATACCGACCATCTCCGCTCAGTGTTTCTAGTGGTCTTTAGGACAGGAAAGCTTAGTAACATTCTCCCTTGAGAATCCGTCCGCGGTATTCGCCGAAGGTACTCTCTTTCGATAAGTGGTCGCCTTGGGAGGAACTTCGCCACCAGCAGAACGTGCAAGTGATCTCATCATAGGATGGTCTCTACACAAGAGAACAGATAGAACCCAAATTACCTAGGAGCAGCAATTTCGTCTTCATGCTATTGATCATCTGCTTAACTGGCGTCAGAATATATGAAGGCATGAATTTCTCACCTTTGTCTTTATGAGGGGCTAGCAGAAATCTCTCGTAAGCCAAACTTCACTCAAGGTGGGCGACTGGGTATATATATATATATATATATATATATATATATATATATATATATATATATATATAT
>SJOL01003250.1:0-33415 GCA_004794785.1 Opisthorchis felineus | reverse complement strand
ATATGTATATATATATATATATATATACAAAACCTCGAATAATACTATAACCCTATAACCACCTCTGGATTTTGTCTGTCTTTCGGTCCACTTGCAGCTCCATCCTTCGGTTCATCAAAGGCAATATAGATGGAATGAAAATCCCGTGGTGCTACGTTGGTATGGTATTTTCAAGTTTTTGTTGGCATATTGAAGATCACTGGAGTTATTCAATCAATTTCAATCACTGGTAAGTCACTATATTCCACCTGGTTCTCTGGACTTCGTTTCCATGCATATTTGGTGGAGGACAGGTTTGTACTACTGCTGTATCTGGTAGTCGATGAGTGTTGGCTAACGCATAAGCAATAGTATCATCAGAACGTGCCAGTCTCGGCTGATAATACTACGTATGCCGTGTACTTATACCTATACTTACACATGCCTTACGACGACGCTTTGTCATGGTACTTACTGCCTCCCCCCCCCCCCCCCCCCGCTAAAACGATTCCTCTCTATCTACCAGTCGCTGTTGTGCCAATATGTGCTATGTAGTCGTCTGCTCCTGTTTTCACTGAAATCCATTGCTAGCTTATCCCCTCTTAGGTTGTGATGCAGTATGGTCAACCACAGAGCTCTTTCGGACACGACTTCCCTTAATGTTTGCGCTGGACTGTTTGAGTTCAAGAAAACTCGATGGTTAAGGCGCGAATTTATTGCGCGACAGGTCCGTGGTTCGTACCCAACCCCGACATGTTGACTGCTCCTGTCTAGGCTTTGGCATCCTGGCAGTATCTCTGACCGCGTGATTACTTTGGATGGCACGCCGACTAGGCACCGAAGGAGTGTTACAGCTGAACGACTTTATTATTATTATTATTATTATTATTATTATTATTATTATTTACTTGAACCGTTATGTGTGCTAAAATGTGTACTTTCGGCGAAGTTGGCCACTACTTATTTCCTGTCAGCTCTGCGGAGGGTTTGGTTTCAAAATGCCCAAACTGGTTGGATGAATCTTGTTAAGAGGACTCCTTTTCAATACCCTGGGCTTCTATTCGTAGTCAGTTGCCGCCAGCGAAACATCGATGAGTCAACCAAAACCAATATGTTAAATACTCTTAAACTATGTCGATCGAATACATAATTTCGTCATCACTATGGTAGGAAAGCACCGATACATGAGGCCTAATGAGATGCCATGTAAAAGGTCGAATGTGGTGATCGGTTGGAGTTTTACGGCCATCTACTGCTCATCTGCGAAAGATGCAATCTGGGTCGAACGGACATCATGTTCTACGAGTCAATCTGATTTCGTCTTATTAGTTCTATCGTTCTCGTAGAACATCAGTTCGCATTGAAGTTCCCTATCTGGTTACACTGCTCCTTCTCTACAATAATGTCCCGTTCTATAAAACCGCCATTTCCATCCGTCAATTGCTTTGTCTTGCTTTACTGTTAAAGTGACCCAGGAAGTAGGAGTTCTCTGAAATCCAGCGTGCATGGTTTCGTTTTTATTGGTTGTTCGTAACGCAGCCCGGGGTTCTTTGTAATACAGTAAAACCTCTCTGTCAAGAACCCACTTGGGGACATTTTTTAAGGATCCAGGGGCTTATCATCGAAATCCCTGTGGGAATTTTGAAACTGCTGGAATAACGCGAAAAAGTTCTCTCAGTGAAGCACTTCGTCACCATGTGTTAGATTCTTTTTTACGGTACACTCCCGTTGTTTATTTCGTCGTTAGCATATGTGTGTGAATGAGTTCAGGTTACTAACACGGTGGTGTACTACTATATTTTGACAGTAATTTGTGGTGACGGTCGACAGGTTGAACGCCAACCACACCTTAGACCGATACACTTTGTCAGGCGAGTTTTACCGGGTACCCACGTCCTGATCGATAATCAGCTGAATCGACACATGTTAGATGCGTTTGTTTGTGTGTATGTCTGTTTGTAGGCCAGAACTAACAGACGAAGTTACCTCTGAGGTTCGTTCTAACTTGGACTCTGAGCTGAGATGAACCTGCTCGCTACTACCAACCCGAACTACTCATTTTCCTGAGTTTTGAGAACTTATTTGAAATGAAATAAAGCCGGATGGTTCGCAAACATTTTTCGAAGCCAGGAAGGTTGGGGACAATCTACCGTGGGACAAACCCTGTCTTCTGCATGGGAAGGTTTTCGAAAGAAAATAAGGTGGTCGTCATATGGGGCAGGACGTAACTGCTATGAGTCACAAGCTTTAAAAACTGTGTATGTGCTGTACAGTAGCTATAGCTACCACAGTTTCGTTCGTCTATGACCTGGGGCTAGATAGCTGCCCACTGGAACCGGTAGCCGATATAATTGACGCATCAATACAGGGGTGTTACTGGGCTTTTGATTGGGGAGATCGGGATGGGAAGCTATGTATTGAAGAGAACAAATTGGATGCAGGAGCGCAACTAAGCATACGACTGGGCCATGTCTGTTAATGCCCTTAACCATTGATACGTCCTGTCTCACGGTTCACGAGGGGCTAAGATGGCTTAGTGGTTAGAGCGCGAATTTACTGACCGGAAGGTCCGTGGTTCGAACCCGACCTCTGCCTCTCGACTTCCCCTGTCTAGGCTTGGGCAACCTGGCAGTATCCCAGCCCTCGTGCTTCCTTCTGGTGGCATGGCAGATAGGCACCGCAAGGGTGTTAAAGCTGGACGATTATCTTTTTTTATCTTACGGTCCCCACTCAGGGAAACGGCAATGACCAACGAAGCTGAGTTTGCTTATAATGGCTCGAGATAACTCAGTGGTCAAAGCCTGAACTTAGTGAACGGAAGGTTCGTGGTTCGAACCCAGCCTCAGCATTTCGGAGAAGGCGGAGAGATTAAACAACAAAATAGGATACACCCATGTCGCATCCATCAAACAGCCATGTAATATTCCGGTCCTTTGTAACGTCTGAAGCCAACGGTCAGGTAGTGAAACGAATGAAGAGTCCGTCCGCACAGTAGGTTATCAATAAGGTTGTTCATTCCTTTGGGTTTCACCTAGTGATGCGCCTATACGGACAAAACGAACTTCGTATTTTCGGTGACCCAAAGCGTAAATCTTGTGTTGAAAGGCGAGGGAAAGTTTTTAGGAGGATACCTCCAATGACTATTGAAGTTAATAAAAATAAAGCGTAGTCAGGATGTTGGCTGTGTAAGACTGCGGCTCAGCGTAACTTTTTGTATCCGGCCCAGTGTGTCTGTCTACTGCCGCTTCCGCCCGTCGTGGATCGCACCTCAACTCTGTCCGCCTCACACCGTTTTTTTCAAATGCGAGTGCACGTGAATATTAGATTATCCATTACAAAGTACATTTTCTGCACACTGCTTGCGTGAACCAGAGTACTTCTAAGTAGTCAGCCGTCACAAAACTACCTCATCCATGCTGGAAAGAGACCGTGACGAGTAGGTGTCCGAAACCTGGGACCCGCCTGAGTCCCTCATTTATGATGCTCTTCCTCAACTGAATGTGCTGCACCAGTGTGTGCCCCAGTTTTCTGTCAGTTATTCTAAGGCGTCCCGTTGATTTCCTCGTTTTTGTAATTTTGGCTGAATTTATTTTAATTTTGACTCTGCCAGCCATGTTTTCGAAGGTAACTTCGCTTAGAATTGGTCAGTACCAGGTATCAAACTAGACGTTATGCTGTCCTGACTGCAATTTACCGTATTTATTTCTTGTTCCTCGAAATATTAAGGCAGCAGCGGTGCGAATTTGGTATTGAATTTTTTAGAGTTACTCGTAAAAGAGACCGAAAAGCACCAAATTGTCTCATCGGTTTTTGGCAATCAAAGAAGCAGGGTGCTATTATGTCACGTTCATACCTGATAGATATAACTCACCAACCACGTGGCCCACATAGTTGTGACACTTCAACCCCAGGTTTTTGGTCGCAGTGACACTGTTTTTTGTTCAATAAACCGGATGTAGGATCCGTGCAAAAGGAAAGCTTGCACTTTGGAAAACGAGTTGAAAGTTAGCGAAATACACTCATTTGCAAACAAATTTGGTTTTGCGAGAGACTCACCTGAAGAGACTGATTCAATTCCTCCTGTACATGTGATTGCATGCGACTGGATTTGATCGGTCTTTTTTCTAGTTCCATTAGTGTTCCACTTATTGTGATCTCTCCCACAGTTATCGTCCATTACAAACCGGGACTTGTTTTGTGCATCTGTCTGCTGAGCTCACAGTGTGAGACTTAGCTTGGTATCATGTTTCACTCCCTTACTGCCAGAATAATAAAACAAAAGACAAGATGCATTGAGTCGACTGATTCCTTTATCGTTTTTTATATCTTTGCACAATGTCAGCAGAGCATGTTGATTAGCTGATTCATCGTTCTCTGGGAGAAAGTCGCCATAATGTAGGGTTTTCAGCAACCTCATGAGTAGTGTGTTACGTCTAGACAACGAAGTAATAAGTCGTTTTTGTCTATTGTAACAGTGCTGTCGATGTTCGAATTTGTTCCGACTCGACACCAACTGGTCTTGCTGGACAACATTTCCGCTGACAGCCACCACTAACTCAAAATCTTGGCACGATTGCCAAAGTTTAACCATGTCAATAAGTCAATAAGTAAGATAAAATCCACAGGGGAAGGACAAAACGGGATCGACGGGTCATAGAGTCAAATGAATGATATCGTGGAACAGAATTGTCCTTATGCCAATTAACGTTTTGGGGGTTTATTTCTGAGGCGGAGTGGCGGACCACTTAGCTCAATTCCGATCGCGCCTGCGGTCGATAATAATCCGAATCGTACTGATCGTGATGCGTTCAGATATACCTGGTATCGTTTAGATGTACCCCTTGTCCGTGGCATAATCATCATTGACACCAACACCAGATTAGAACAATCATATCAATTTATTTTAATAAATCCCTGTAATGGAAAGAAGAGAGAAATGAAGCAGGGAGGGGGACCATGAGGTGCTTGATTTTGGCCAGATCTGATGTCGTTGCGCTTGAGCTAGGCTTCTGTCAACCACCGTCCAGAGGTCCTTTCACAACCATGCCTTTTTGTTCATGAAACTGAACCGAATAACGTTTAGTCGTTTCCCACTATCTGGGATAGGGATGCCGAATGTCTACCACTGCAATCCATCAAGCGGTATGTTAGTAAGTATTATGAATGAATACACCTTAGCTAGTATATTGGTACGGACACCGATCGTCTGAAAGGTTTGATGCAATGGACGGTTGTGTTCACTTTGTTTCTCTTCAACTGCGCCACTGAGGTTAGCTGAGCCCCGTCTCCCAGATACCCTTTTCAGCTTTGTCACCACCACCGCATCTTATTTTAGAAGCCTTATCCTGGATAACCCAAACTTATATGCGGTTTCATGTATTTTGTTCATATCCCAGGGGGGAACCAAAAACTTGGTATGGTGTTTCTCGTCTGCATGCGGACGATTTCGAACGAGCCATGCGAAAACATGCGCCCGATTTATTCGAACAAGCCCCGGATTTGTTACATCACATCACCACAAACATGAATCCCAACATCTTGCAGGCTGAAGGTGTTCCTGTCTACCGGACTGACCAGTATTGTGGAGAATTTGTTGTCACATTTCCCCGAGCCTACCATGCAGGTTTCAATCAGGGATTCAATTTTGCAGAGGCAGTGAATATCTGTCTACCCGACTGGGTAAGCATTCGCTTTCGCATGTTCTGTTCGTTGTGAACAAGCCCAAAATGTGAAGAAAACATTTGCGACTTACGAATTGATTTCAGACAATCATTGGCTGGCCACTACATGCAGAGATGCATACTGGAATTGGCTGAAGCACTTGGCATCAGAATGAGCATGCGCAGCTTAACATACCAGCTGAATTGACCTAGTAGTTAGGACAGAACGCCAGCTGGGATCCGACAAGTGTGCATTTTTATTTCCAGACACCAAGTAGGGTTTTGTGTGTTTGTCCCTGATTCTCTGTTTCAGATATATGCTCACAATATGAAGCAGCCGGCTTGTGATTCGTTGACCACAGTTTCCTAACCTCAGAGGCTTTTTTTCCCCAATCAATTAATGTAGGCTTCCAACTTTGTCATTGGAAGGCCTACGTTAGTTGTGGTCATTTTTGTTTTGACTATTTCACCTCACTACCAGGAGCTGACCTGGCAGGACAACATAGGATGAACGAGATTTTCAACTTCTAACATGTTAGAAGTACTTACATCTAATTGTGAGTTTTCATCATCATCATTATCAGCTGTAAGAGCCGCGTACTTGTTCAGTGGTTGTAGCTGCCACAATTTCGTCCATCGATGATTTGGGGAGGTAGGGTAGGCAGCTGCGCATTGAAGGCGGGAGCTGATAAACTGGTGCGTAGATGCAGGTCTGTCAGTGGACTTTTAAGTTGGGGGATTGGGAAGGGAGCTATGCACTGAAGGCAATAGCTTGGATGCACGAGCGCGACTGGGCCATATCTGACAATGTCTCCAACCATTGATGTGTCCCGTCTCGGGGTCCCCATCCAGGGAGACGGCAATGACCAGCGCAGCCGAGTTTGCTGCCAAGTCATTGTTTGACCTCCCCTGGCTCGTTTCCACCCTTCGAAGAAGTCAGTCGACTGGCATACGGACCACGTGGCCAAGCCAGCGCAGCCTATGCAGTGTGACCAGTTCATCTATCGTGGGTGACTTATTTCTTCCGAATACCATTCGACGTATTTCAGCATTGCTGATCCGGTGTTCCCACCAGACTCGGGCAATGCTCCAAAGACATCGGTGGTCAAACACCGATTGTGAGTTTTAATAAGGGCGAAACCCGAGTCCAGTACTTTTTTAATGCTCAAACACAATTGATGTGGATACAAATCCAAGAAATCCCGCAATTACTCAATAAAATTTTTTTAACTTGCCTTGCACGTGAAGAGGTTTTGGAATGCTGCGTTCAGACATCCTGGTAAAATAGCCCATCACTCCTTTCAGGGATGTGTATCCGTACAACAGATTCTGTTTCTTTTCGTGGTCAGGTAACATGAATGGGTTGTTGATGGGACGTACATTCCCCTGAGCAATGTGCACTCTACTTCGAGAGCTACTCTCCCTGGCCCTCGACTTGGAGTTAAAGATGCTTATCGAGCATGCCGGAAAATAGCAACACCGAGTTATATATGAATAATATTATATCTCATTCGCTGTTACCTTGCTTCAAATGTCCACCCTGCTGCCTGCCTAAACCTCGAACTTTTTGTTGTCTTTTTCAGCTTCCAATCGGTCGGGCTTGCATTGATCATTATGCTGTCATGAAACGACATTGTGTGTTCTCAAATGAGGAACTTTTGTGCACACTGGCTGAGGTGGCAGTCGGTCGTTGTCTCCCGGAAGACATCTTGATCACCACAAATCCTTACCATCCGAACGAGAGCTCGGCCAAAATGTGTGCTACAAAACCCAGGCTCCCCCCAGGCTGTTCTACTGCTGGCTTGGATATCAGTGCTATCGCAGCAGTTCATCAAGAATTCACACTACTCCTTAACAAAGAACGTCGTCTGCGTCAGATAGCTCTGAATGTGGGTATTGTGCGCATGGAGAAGGTCCGTTTCGATGAACTTTTGGATGATGTAAGAGTGTGTGATGCCTGCTCAACGACACTTTTCCTGTCCGGAATTAGCTGTCCATGTGCTTCGTTTGTCGCATCACCGAAGAAGACATCCCCACGCGGAGACCAGCTCAATGGTACAATGGGTCGAAAACGTCATGCATCTGATGGCCCTGCTGAACAGGAGCAAACGGAAGAGCATGATGTCTCATTTGAAGGTTAGTTTCAGTTTTCTTTCCCGTATCGCCTCTTCACCAATAATCTAAAACGCAACTTGTGCGTTTAACCGTGAGCTTATTCAATGAACGCACTATTGGCAAGGAAATGGCTGTTCTCTTTAGTTTGTTGCCTTGGTTCATCTCTAGCCTCTCCTACGCTCCTGATAACGGTTTCTTGGTCCTGATGTTTTACGATTTGTTTCCGTAACTTTGTCCTCATTGTCTGCCCTAATACGACTCACTTTCTCGTTTGTTTGCTTCTCTAGAAAAGCAGAGAACACGCCGCTTCATGGTATGCCTTCAGCACTTTGACCAACTCTGTCCGAACTGCGAGCCTTCAGCTTGCACACTAAAGTACCACTATACGATAGAAGAACTGGAGGATTTGGAACGTGCCCTGGCACGTTGTTCGAATGCTTTCTACGACTGGCGTAGACCGCTGTTACAGGTGCTGAGTAATTCCAACTGGAACAGCACAAGTTTCGAAACTGATAAGCAAGAACTCTCGACGGATCCCATCGAACTAAAACCCGATTGCAGTCCTCCGATTTCTCAAGATGCACCGCCTGATCGGCGTATCATGACCTTGGAAGAACTACAGGTTGTTCTCTTGTTTGTAGCTAATCATTCTTAATCACGATACATGTTTTCAAAAATAAATACAAATCAGCTCATCGGTGCGTAGCAATTGTTGGTGAGAACTCTCCTAGCATTGTCTTCCACATCCTTCGCCGTCATTGATCGCGAATGCTTCAGAGTCCTGTTGCGGCCCTACATGAGTAGCCTTCCGTTTTGCGAGACGAGCCGTTTCGGCAATCATACTTATTTTTCCCACTCAAGTCGTGCGGACTTCCCTTGATGCTACTCTGGGTTTAACCTCGGTGCTAGATTAGCACCATAGGAGTTCGCGGTCCTTCCTCCAAACAAAGTGCGATCGAGATCAGGCGACCGCTTTTCATTTGTAGCCACTTCTACGCAACGACGGAAAGTATAAAAAAATGCATTCAATGCGTGGCTGCTGTTGAACCCGAAGGAAGAACTAGAACGGAGCTACCTCCAGATTAGTTAAACCTAGTCAGGGCTGAATCGGGACGACAGACCTTGTGCCTCATGCTCGTGAAATGCCTCGATTTCTGACCCCAACCAACTACATCCACTTATATAGAGTGTGGAGGTAATTTGAATGTTCGTTTTTTAATTTTTGGAGTTACCTTTCCGATTTGAGCGATCGCAGTTATTTCCTCTCTTTTCTTGCCTGCTGTTTTATAGAACCATCTAAACGTCGGTCGCACTGCTGGATATCATGTAGATGAAGTTTTCACGCAAGCCCAGGCACTGTGCGAGCGTGCCAATAAACTGTTAAGCATATGCGCATCAGTAAAATCGGCCCTGATCTCTCTGAGAGATTCGGAACTGGACGGGGAAAACAAGCGTGAGGTAGATGATCAGCAGACTGATACCCCTTCAATCGTGGGATTCTTGCTTAGACTACCCACCGTCAGTTCTTCGCCCTCCACTGCGGAATCATCAAAACAACACAATCCGTCGGTTTCTCTTCATCATGAAGTCGATTTGAATAAGTGAGTTGCGTCTTTGAACTGGGGAGGACTTGTCTGTCCCTCACTATTCATTTGAAAGTCCACTCCATAGTAGCATCATTTATGTATTCTCCTTGCCCGTAGAACATCTACTTGGGTAAATTCTCTTTACACAACCACCGTTCGAGTGAAAGCTGTGGATGACTTTTGGATACAAATCATCAGTCATGTCACCCAAGTCCTAATCTACTCTGGTCGTCTCAAACCTCGCTGAGAGTAATCTACCGAGTTCTCACTTCCAGCCCCCCCCCGTTCTGTTTCTGACTGCAGCACGTACGCAACAAAATGGTGCATAGGTGAGCACTTGGTGATGAAACTGAATCACTAGGGCCGTAAACAAAGTCTATCAGGCTAAGATAGTTGGGACATGTAGTACGCAGGCGAAATCTCCGGCTACCAAAGAAAGTGCTGTTTTCAATTCCGAATTCATGCTAAAAGCGAACAATTTGAGTAGGACAGACCATGATATGGCTGTGCGTAATGAAGCGACTGCAGTCAAACCGCGTGCTGTGTAGTTGGAGCCCTGTGATTCGCTTTGCAAGTGGTTAGAAATCCTACAAGACATGGCGATCACTTTCTACCCGGACTATCCATCTAAAGTCTGTCAGTCGTTATGTGCTGAGCTCGTGGTGGGTGAGGTGTGCAAGGCATATCGGGCCAATCCCACGGATGGCACCTTATTTTGATATGCTGCTGTGGAGGCAGACACTCTGTCTACAGGTGAACACTTGTTTGCAAGTTATTTTGGTGTCAACGGAACACTCGGTTGAATACCAGCTGAATCATTTTTGTCATATGTGGGCTGTCCAGGGGTTTTCCTCGATACCATAGGTTACGTGGGTACCTTGCTCCCGAAAGGTATCGGGCTTGTAGTAGTAAGTTCCCACTCTCCTTTTCTTTCAACTCTGCTAGGGTCTTCTTTCCTCACAGTTGGTTTGGCAGTTAAGCATCGTCATATACTACCAATGTATTGTTGTTGATGATGACTGAAATATTCATCCACCTTTCTCCTTTAGTATCCGAGAACTCGACTTGGTGCGTCTCATGGAGGCTTGCAAACAGCAGTACCCCATCAATCTTATGACTGAACCCGACGTATGGTTCGTCCAAGATGTACTCAACTTTTTAAATGTTTGGCGTCAAAGTGCGCGTGAGGCCGTTGGTGCTGTTTGTCGTCTGACTCTACCGACGGCCACTCGAAGCCTCACAACACACTGCCCATCAAACATCACGTCCCCTCTCCTAGTAGATGTATCAGCAATCGCTTCCCTGGCATCGGGCAATACGCATACGTCTCCAAACGACCAAGCGGCGTTCCTGCTTTTATCTGATGTAGTTAAGTCTCTGTCAGGCAAGTACCCTCAGCTTGCTGACCACCTTCCGGATTGGAACTCGCTGAATCTGGTAGGTGATCATAGTTTATTCGCTTTCTGTGAGGTGCCTTCAATTTTCTCTTATTTCAACAAGATCTGTGGGGTTTCTCGTCCATAGGTGATTACTTACTCTGTATGAGTGTTCTCACGACTAACTATCAGTTAGATAGCCCTAAAGCCCGTTGTCCCGCAATCTTTGCCGCTAGTACGGCTTTCAAGTGTACCGTGCACGGAGGAAATCCCATGGCACCCTATTTGTTTCAACCTGTCTCATCCCTCCTGGAAACTAATCAGAGGTTTGATTGCGAACAAGTAACCAACCTCGGTTCCCACATTCCCACTACTGTTGTCCGTCCAGTGAGCGAACTCTATCTATGCCGAACACCCTTTCCTCCCTACAAAGATATCTCTCCTTACTTCGTACGAACGAATTACCTCCTGCTTGCAATCATTGGTATTCTTCGGCGAGAGGATCATAGAGCGCCGTTTCCTCAATGATTTGTAAGCAGTCGTTGGGCTTGTGGTCGGGCAAGGTCCCACTTTTGACACCAAAGTTTCGTCAGGCAAAGTGAGTAAGTTGTCAGTTTAGTCAAGTTTCAAGTTAGACGGAGGACTAATTAGGTAGATCTCTCTCAACCCACATACTAAATCAGTTTTTTGCGTGGATGAATTTTTTTGAGGGGGGATGGGGAAGTTAACTTCAGTTTAGGTTGGGTTTTGGGCCCTGTGCTTCCTGTTCATAGCACTTTAATTGATGAGGTAGTTCAGTAGTTAAGGTACGAACTCACGGAACGAAAAGTCGGACCCAACCCCGGCATCTTGACTGCTCGGCTTGAGCAACCGAACAGTATCTCAGCCCTCGCGTTTCATCGTGTGGAGGCCACGCACGGCTGTACTATTATTATTATTTATTAATAATTGATGATTCCTCTTGGTTATCCCTTTTACACACACGGTAATTTGGTTTCAACTCTGTACCGTAGCTTGATTACTCCTCCTTACTAGTAGCTGGGTGTCGACTCGGCTAGTGATATAAAACCGCTCGAAACGCCCATTCAGTTGTATGCCCTGCGTTCTATTCACACTGGAATGTTTAACGATTTAGGTCGCCTCTGCCGTCAGTCGCCGTGCTGTGAACCTTGTTCCTTGTGTCAAAACTTCCACAATTCCCGACTCTATTTTGGACTCAGTTTCATATGCTTGGCCTGCCAGTTCGGTGTCTTTAACCAGTGCCTGTTTATCTTGGTGGTTTGTTTACTATTTGCTTTTACGCTCACCATTTCCGGTTTGTAGTTCCCTGGCCGTTTTTTTCAAAGTTTATATACAGTCGTTAGGATTTGTGTATACAACGGCCGTATACACGGCCTGCAGTCCCACCAACTGGGATACAATTCCTCTCATAAGGCATAACATTATTACTACAGCAGTCAATACTACTATTTTCTCACTTTATCGAACGCGAGATGGCTCAGTGGTTAAGGTGCGGGAAGGTCCGTTTCTCGAACTGAACTTCGGCTTCCTGACTGCTCCTGTTTAGGCTTGGGCAACCTGGCAATCTCTCAGCCCTTATGCTTCCTTCGAATGGCAGGAAAGCTAGTCTTCGAAAGGGTGTTACAGCCGAACGATTTTTGATTCGATTTTATCGAACACGAATGATTAAACCCAAGGACTGAACAGAAATCCCAATGCGTGGAAGCCCAAGAAAACAAATTTCCGGACGTTATCCAATAACAGCCGATTCAGTTTAGTTCTGGGATCAATAAGTAAAGTGGATTTTAAACTTGTGCCGCAAATGATTCATTCATCGAAGAGGCATTTCCTTGCGCAATAGTTATTCTCGATGGTGATCAATACTGGTTTTTGATGATTAGACCGTTGGCTGGCTTTTGGATGCGTCTTGTTTTCACATGGGTGGATTCAAAGCCGGACAATTTGGTCTGGCTCGTCGAAGAGTTCGCTGATCATGTTGACACTACTGTAACTGGCACATCCTTTGTATCATAATAACTAAATCTTCAAATATGGACCGATTCCGGGTGTGTGTGGATTATGTGGGGGTGACGGTTCCTATGCTTGGTGCCCACTGTGCCTCCTCCTCTCTCGTCTCTACCAAGCTATCGCCTGTGGCCCAGATTAGTAAAATAACAGGTAAATATAGCCGAAGACATCTATATCTCGGAAGCTGGAGTCTGCATATCTCGGCACATGAAAGTGACATTGACAAGTTGGGTAGCTCAGGTCTAATCGCTCATTCCCTCACAACATTTGCACCTCCCTCCTGGCTTGTATGTATCACTTAGTTTGGGTGTCCATGCTGGTAACTAATTCAATCAGCAAGTGCAGGATGTATGTACGAAAGGCTGAGCGATTCTCAGTTCGGAGCCAACTACAATAAAGACAGTATTGTCTCAATAAGTACAACAAACCTCTTATTGCTAATTGGTCTATTTTGCCTGGTAGATGCACTTTGGATAGATATACTTTATCGCAAGTTCCACTTTAGCACCACACGTCCTATGACACAATGAGTCTTATGGTCTTCTCCCGGCTTTCTTACTTCATTGTCATCCGCTGCTCTTAATTTGTAGCTGCACGATGCATTTAAATGGATGTGCGTCTTCCAAAGGCAAACGGATGAACAGCAGCAATCGCTGTGGACTTATCCTCGTCTTCGTCAACACCTCCATCAAGGCGAGAACCTCTTACTTCAGCTCAACTCATTGTCATCCACCCCAAGCACAAAATCCCCGGGCAAAACGACACCTACCTTATCGGCGCGATCGTCACTGAATTCGCCATCCAACTCTCCATCTTTATCCATCGACCTGCTTTCAGCTCCTGTCCCTCGTATTCTGAGGGCTCGAATGCGCACTTCTGTGGCACAGCTTTCTCAGTCTGCCATGCAGGTTGAGTCATTAGTTGGTGCCCTCACTGAATTGCTAGGCCTTCCTGGGTAAGCTAGAGTCCTGTGGATTCTCACAAGTAGCTGTTATTTCTTAGTAAACCATCTGAGATTTGACTCAATCAGATTGTAGCGTCATAAATTAGGTTTGTAGAGTCAGTCCGGTTCCTCAGGCATTCTCCCTGGCTCACCGATCTGATAACTTGTTTTGCTCCCCCGAATTTAGCTCATTCTCCTGCCCGGAGGTATTGATCGTTCTGGGACAAATTCAAACGCTCCGAGTAAGCCACTTGACTCAATGGGACAGCCCTGTACCGGATAAAAGTAGCAATTGCACTGTCGAACCTTCAATCCAATCCGCTCAGGAAAGCAAGACTGTGAGGTTGGACAAGGAGCTCGTGCAACACTACCTTCCAGAGACGGCTGAAAAAGTATCCAGCTTGATGTCCCCTCTATGCTCCTTGTTGTCTGGACGTATTCGCGGTCTACTGAGTTCGGTTGCCACGTCTGCAGTCGCGTCTCGTCCACAATTGGTTGAGGTTAGTGGGTCATCCTTCCCAAGCAGTGTTTCGTGGCTTATTTGTTTACCAATTTTACCATCTTGATTGATCCTAATTCATTTTTCATACTGATCGCCATATAGGAACTCCGTTCTTCCGTTCTTCAGTTAATGGACATATTCGTTTTGAATGGTACAATGAGCGCCCCCCTACGAGTAGCATGTTCGATCCCGTTTTAACACTTCTAAGAAGAGTGCGTGTACTTATGCGTAGAGAGATGGTTATCTCACTGCTTGCATTAAACACCCAATTGTTGCTGATTGTTTACGAAGCTGAAATTCCAACTCCATAGTCGCTGTTTCGAGGGCACCCTACACTTATTTTGGCATGCACTGTGGCGTACTCGCGAACCTCGTGTGGTGCGTGTGTTATTCTGTCCAGATTTCCTCAGTCTCTGTGATTCATGGGCTAATTTTACTGAGGCCTTCTGGTTTCTGCCTCCAGCCTAGCAACGTAGGCCGTCGGATATGTCCAGATTGTTACATTCTATGGGTTGTTGCGCGCAGCAAGCGGGAGTAATGAGGTTCCTTAATCCGTTTGAAAATGTTTTACAATGAGCATACCCCCACCAAAATGGTGTTCAGTCTTTGAAAAATATAGTCCGCGCAGTGCTTGTCGTGACTGATTCTAACACTTCCATATTTTGGAACCAGTGAGAAGATCTTGAACTTTGAGCAGTAGCTTTTCTTTGAGCTGAAGTCAGTTTATGCCAGATAGCACTATATGGCTGCTTCATTTGTATTGGGAATCATCGTTGGTGCGCCTTCTACACAATTTTGATGAAATTCGGGGTTTGTAATCTTTTGGATCCGGTAGCTGAGCATTCTGTGTCTCACCAGTACCGTTATCCGTCACTTGGACGTGAAGTAACGCTAAATCATTAAACTGAGCAAGTTTCGATATAGGTGAAGTCTTGTGGAATAGCATGAGTGGCGAATTCTCAGGAGGACCATGTTTTCCTTTCTGAGTATATCATTCATATCCCATCTAAACGAGATTGACCATAAAACTGGTTAGTTACTCGCTTCTGAAGTTGTAGTGTTCTGCCGCCTTTAAGCCCCTCTCTACGGCGACTGATAACGGGACCAAACGAAAACGGTCACCTCTGATGACTAGACGCTCTAAAGAATGCCTGAAATTGGTTATGCTTGTCTGAGATCAGAATTTTATCCATCTGTCACGTTTAATTCATCCTCTTTGCCTTCATGTTTGCTATCGGAACGATGGGAACTCTTTCACTGAGAGTCACGGCAAGAATAACACGAACCCGGTGAAAAGCGGTCCTTCACGGAGTAGTCATTGTAATGAGGTTCTGCTTTAATACTCTGAAGAATGGGTGTTCGAATCCCGCTTCCGGTTTTAATCATCCATACAGTGCCGATGATTCTCAATAAGAATGAAGCAGCTCTACTTTTCTGTGTTGGCTGATTATTTTGTGCAGCAGTGAAACATCAGCATCAGCGCTGACGTTGCCGCCAATGATAACGTCTTGTAAAACATGGTTCACAATTCCTGGATCTGGTTTAGTTGATTTAGGACGTCTCGTGCGTCTCTTGTGTTCAGCTGATCAATCCAACCGCATGTTGCACTGGTCATCTCAGTGCCTGACAGTGAGCGGCGTCTCAAAAGAAACAATGACTAGTTCCCTTTGAAGTTGAGATTTACATTTAAGTATTCTCATAACATTGGCGTAGCCAACCGGTAGCAACAACCTTTTAGCCCCTGATGTGGGTGATCTTCAGTTAGAATTGCTGGGAACAGATCAAACTGGTTTGTTGGTTGAGTTGGGACGGTCTTTTATATCACAGCGTAACGGGGACGGTTGAATTGCTGTTTCCACTCTGATGAATGGTCCGCGTAAACGACCCGCTAACCACGTGTATGTCATGGCCTCATCAGTCATAGTTTATTCTGTTCCGGCCACCATGAAGGGTGAATTCTCCCAACCCTGGCGTAATACCAGTAGTGGCGACCACGAAACCACCCATATGGAGTTAATACTGGAAGAACTAGCAAAACTACCTATGGAAACACGAAATTTTTCATTTGAACAGGTTGTTCAGAGCACAGAATGCTACAGGAATAAATGTTACCACACGGCAAAATCTGAGAAGGTAAATTCAGGTAACATTGTCAGAACTTGGTTTGTGGCATGATGAGCACAAAACACTGATTTTGTTGTAACAGTTGCTTCATTACCCTACTTGGCACATGTCAGCTCACGTGAGGTTCACTTAGAATGGGGAATTACTCGCCGGATTTATCGATATAGTTCACCGAATGTTTTATCTGCTGTCGGAGCGGACGTTTTGATGTCCACGGAACTATACATTGTCGTCATTTGTGTCGGGCTGTTTGTCTGCCGGTTCGATTTGGCACCCACACGGCAGTCATCCTCCGGACGTGTCGGTAGCCAGTGTACCATCAGCATTCAATTCACACAACATTGCTTAGAACTGCCACTTACAATGTGTGGCAGAATCTCCACTCCTGTGATTTTTTGATGAATGAATCTTCCAGCCAGAACCGCGACTTGTTCACGATTGATGTATGGTGATGATGTTATTTGTGTTCACTTCCGTATTCACCGCAAATATCTGGAAAGGCGGAAATTCGAACTAGGTGTAGCTACGGTATTCCACCTGGGCTCCACTCACCCCAGATGACCGCCCCAGCAAATTTTATTACAAAGCTTCTAAGTATTCACTCTGTGTTTTGTGAATAACAAGCCAATGATGTCCTCACAAATACTTTATGGTCACCAATATCTCAGAAGACCATTGGATATAATGATCTCAACATCTGTTAATCTCTTTTAAGAGCTGCACAACATCTATATGCCCCTCTGATTGCCCTAATGTTTATTCTTCTTTGTCACTGCATTCTACCAAGACAAGCACACCACGATCATGTAGCTCGACCTCCGTTAGGTATTAACTGCGTTGATTGTACCTGAAACAGTGGCATGGCCTAACATGACAAATGACCTTTAATTCTGGTTTATTGTGTTTATTCGGTTCTAACTCGCCTTGGTAACCACGTGTGTTTGGAGCAACGTGAAAAGATGATAAAGTCGGCCGCTTAGTCTCTGTGCATAACAACGTCACGGTGAGTTTTTTAACCCCTTATGTGCTGTAGAGCGTCTACCAACAATCTGCGGTGATTTCATGAGTGTGTACAGCTCAGACTCTCTACCTTGACCCAAGGCCAGTTTGTCTGCTCAGAGGGTCAAATCCGCAAATGATGGCAAGTTATAGTAAACACCTTTTCGGTGCATAGCTACCGTGCAGGGACCTCGAGGGCCAAGAGCTCGACAAGAGCTGTCAGAAAATTTATAGTGATGCCAAAGCAGTCAATATTTTTCAGAGTATTTGGGCACTAAACAGCATTTCACCGAACGTTCACCCTGGGAGGTATCCGTACAGTTTCTATCACACTGCCTTTTTTGAGTTGGAAAATCCATCCTCCTTGAAAAGAGGTGGGTTGTTTCTGGGAGGTTATTCTTACAAACATGAGAAACCCTAAAGACCGAGAACAATGTGTAGAATTTGAAAATTCGTTCGCCCTAAGGAAAGGTCCACTCATGGGTTCCTCATTCTTAGGTCAAACTGCTGTACCATTCTCTGGAGCAACTTCTAACTAAGTGTTTTAATTTTGATTTATAGCTTCTTTCAAGTGTGTTTATTATCAGTTTCTTCCGAGGGCATACCGCCTAATACCAGTGCTTGAAGCCAAAACGGTTTTTCTGAACTAGCTTCATACGGTCGTTTGTAAACTAAATTCTCATTGTTAAAAGATTCATCAAGCTCTACTGAGGGACGTTGCATGAGGTAAGCGGCTAGGTTTAAGTTAGGCCACTCCCTAACCAGGCGAACACGTGCATGTCAAGAGTGGAAATTGCCAGCAGTGTGAATCTCACGAAGCTCCATGGAATTTCGAATCCGCGACCTCCCAGCTAGTAGTGTGAACGCCTAATCTTTTGGCCACAAGCGGCTGATCAGCAGTGCAGTTATTTCGCGCTTTAACGGATCCAGAATGTTGTTTTGATCGTATTCAGGAAGAACGCGAGACTTTTCCGGTTTGTACAGCAAGGGATGGACGTCCAAGACACCACGTTCGACAATGCCAACTTGCCTTTTTTCTGGTTTCCTATAGAGCATTGGCGTATTAATCACACGAAATCGCGCTAACCGCAAGAAGCCGTTGACTGAAACTGATGTATTCCTGTGTCTTTGAAGTACTTTGCCTAGAGATCTCACGTCTAATTAACTTTCATGGCGGCTGTGGATCCCAGTTGTCTCATGTGACCGATTCATCCTCAAGACCTTACCTAGTACAAACAGCTTCACTTGTGCCGCGGAAACTCAGAGTGGCAGAGCAAGCACTATCTCAAGACCTGGTAGCAACCTTATTTTAGTTGGAAAGAGGAATATGTTCAACCGCGTGATGCAGTTCCTCTCAGGAACAGTTTTCAGTCACTCAGGCCCATGTGATGCGTTGATTGGTTTGCAACATTAGGTAGAAGAAAACAGCCAAAATTAGAGTCGACATCGGATACGATATTGAACAGCTGTGACTGATTTGTTGGGATCGACTGATAAATGGTCGCAACTTGTAGCAACTTTTCAGACTTCCAAGAGCCTCGTGTCTCTTATTGAATTTTATTGGGAACAGTGATGGTCTGTATTTAATGTTCAATCCCTTTTGCCCATTCATTTAGGCGGAGGTGTTACTGGCAATCGGTCTTCTGTTGGACACGCTGCCTGTTGACACGCCTACTTCCGACAGCCCGGACACGGAATCACCGGGCGGCCTAAACGCAGATATGAAGCAGTTAAACTCACTTATTTCGGCCACACGTACAGCATCCTCTCGTTTGTGGGAAGCATTTCTTGCTGCACGCAGCAATGATCAATCTGACAATGCACCCCTTGTTAGGGTAAGTTTACAGTTTCGAAGCGAAGGGATGTCTCCGTTATCTTGTTCTGAACCTGTCTTGCTCTCAGTAGTGGACGATTGATTATCAGCTTACCTCCATCCAGTCCAGGGATGCCTTCGGCCTAGCCCAACACTATCCTGTCTTCAGCGGTGTCGTAAATCGTTCAGCTATAACACCCTTCCGGTGTCTAGTTGCCATGCCACCCAAAGGAAGCGAGTTCGCGCCTTAACCACTGAGCTATCTCGAACCTCGGCGGTATCATGGAAGAATTCATCCGTAGGTGCCGGAACCGCAGAGGTTAATGCACGAGAGTTCCTGATAGCTGTGTTGTACCGGCACCGCAATTGATAAGGTTCTTGCTCGATATCATTTGCTGCACCTCTTCTTTCTTAAAATGTCAGTGTTCCGACTTTGCTGACCCCAACATACCCTGAATCTTGTTGCTGGCTACGTCGGAGTAGATAAGGCAGAACCTGTCTATTTCTGGGTTGATGTCTTGTACGATACTTATCACGCCATTTCTCTATATACTTTTGATCTCTGTTCTCTTGGTTTGTAGCACCTTCTCCCTAAATTCCCACTGGACACGGACAACGACACCTGTTTCTACGAGTTCATGGATGCTTATGCGAAAAGTCCGTCAGACGCTGTTGTGAGTTGGTCGTTCGTGTAACAAATGAGTGATTATTTGATGTCGCTACAGTAGACTGAAACCGGCCTATTTCGTTCCAGCGTGCCGAAATTCGGCACTATTGGTCCCGTCCATACCAGCTCGTGAATCGTTCTTCAATAAAGTACTACGGTTTGCACGACGATATCCATGGTGGAACGCCCAGTCTGAACGAATTTATCCCGCTCTCTAGTCTATTCAGGGACGTTGTCAGCCAGCGCTTATCGAATCATCGTTTTCGCTAGCAACATCAGTTTGCAAACACTGGTGCTTAACTGCTGTGTAACAACAGACACTCGAGATGAGTCCCCTCAGGTCCACCGGAACGAGAAACCCGAGTAGCATAGTTAATGTACCAAAAAGGCTAAGTACGTTTGTTTCCACATCTAAGTAGACTATGAGGTAGTTGCTGACTGTCCAAAGTTTGGACACATATCAAGACGGCACACGAAACTGGACTGGAATATTGGCAGGCATTGCTTAATCAACCAGGTTGTGGTGCTGGTGCATCGAAGCTATCGCCTTGAATGCTTGGCTGTCCAGTTTGCTGAACTAACTGATCATGCCTTCGCGTCCAGTGCTTAACTGCATCTCTCTCTCATCTTCATTTCCCGGTGGCCAGATTGGTAGCAGCTTGAACTAACATAACCTTAGTACATAATCCATGGCTGATAAACTGACTGACTTAACTGACTATAGACGCTTAACTACGTGGTGCGAAGCTGTTACGAACCCGTTGCGGAAACTTCGCTTGCGATAAACCCTGTGAAACCATTGAGACAGAACCGTCCAACCAGTTTTCTAGTCATTTTTGCTCTCCTTTGTGATCGATCGATTGATCGTTATCTTGCGGCTAGTTCACTCCTTCTTTTCTGCCTTCTGAATCATGAACAACGGAGCTCCGAATAATGTGTTGGAATATTGATAGCTCCGGTGGCGCTAATTGGCGACTGATCTCGTTGCCGAGTTTGGCATCTGGCTTGTAAATCTTTCTTCGACATTCTAGGGGACGTCACTAGCACGTGGTTGACGATGGTGTGACAACGTTTTCTGCTCTTGTAAAAACGATCCACGTTTTGTCCGAAATATCTAACTCAAAATATGATAACTATGGTAGTGGTATCACAGGATAATGAGAGAAGTGTTAATCGAATACTTGGAATGAAAATATCATGGTTGTAATGCGTTTGATTGTGTACACAGTGCTCCCCTTAACAAAAGTTATTACGACATAACTCGCTTTCCAAAACAGGTACCCCACCAGCGGCAACTTTGTATGTGATCCTCCAGATACTTCGGTGGCTTCCCTTGGGCGCTTGTTTGTTCTTCCACATACGATATACTTGGTAGTTTGATTAAGCAATTCTGCCCCGTAGATTTCCTCCTACATCTTAAATTGCCTTTCTTTCCCTGGCTTCAGGATGTGTACACCACTCAAACAGAAAAAAGTCGTAGATGTCTGACCGATCTGCTTGAAGCATTTGCAAACGACCGTAGATCATGCTCTTCCTGCTCCGAACGACTGGCTCTTCGTACCACCCAGGTGGGTTATCGCTTTGATTTTGTTGCGGTTTCGCTGGCTTAATTACATTCCGGTCCCGTTTGGTAAGAATCTCAATGGATCACTAACAGTTTGTGGGAGCTGTTTTGTTCCCGTCGTTTTAAAATCCCCCCACAAGGGTTTTTCGATGGATCAGCCTTGCGATGGCTGGGAGTGGTGACGATCACTTTTTCCGATCACCTTTATTTCGCTACCTGGGTTAAAAATCTTCTGATCAACCTTGAGGTCATAGACTGGACGGTTGTGTTAGAGTGTGACGGGAAATCTGCAACTAAATCTACGTACAGCTACCTATCCCTGTGGGATTTCTATGTGATTTACCAATCTAAGCCCCTGAATCCGACTGCTGTTCTCCGAACAACCAGAAAATCACGCTTTAGATTGGAGAGCGGATCCATGGAGAAAATTCAACATCCGTATTTCGACCTTGTTCTGGTATAGTCTTTCCGCTACATGGGAAGCTGTTGACATTAAAGCCCGCTTTTACCTGTAATTTCAGGCCTGTGTTCAAGAGGGGAAAGTTCTGATAATTGTCTGTTAGCCGGAAGAGCTCCGTTTCGGATTAAGCTCTTTACAGGGCATTTGGTCCCTTCATTTCTCTTTTTTTTGCCGGGTTCTGGATAGAAGGTAGAATCGGCGATTGCAGCACCTATTTTTCCTAGCTGCCACGGTTTCATTCACCGATTATATCGAAATTTTGAGTATGATAGATCCTTGAAATGTGAAGTATATATTGAGGGTGGTGGCTCTACTGATCTTGTATATTACAGATGGGTTCGAGAAAGAAAGAGTTCCTTTACATTAGAGATAATAGCTTGGATGCACGAAGTCTGCCTGGCTCCTACCTCTGTTATGTCGTCCTATTTCGGCGTCCTCATTTGGAGAGACGGCAAGTGTCAAGGCAACTGAGTTTGCCGGCTCTGTTCTCCATAGTTCTTCAGCGGATTCTTACCAAACCTCTTTTTGCCTGCTTCCACTTGGTGCACGATTGAGCGGAAAGAGCAGTTTTGGGAAGTCGGCCTACTGTTGTTCGAAACAGGTGACAGAACCATCGTAATCTGTGTTGTGCATCCCGATCGTCTGTCGGGTGAGTTATTTCCCCTCGGAAATCATTGAACGTGCCGCAGTTTTGCTGGTCTGATTACCGGACCAGATTCGAGAATTGCCAAGAAATGAAAAAGGGGACCACAGCTTTGCGTATAAAAATTAATCAACGGAGAACGCACATTTTAATTTGTCCAACAAATGGATCAATGGTGCGAACAAACATAAAAGCCGGATCGACACGTTATGCAGTTCCAACTGTTTCATTTAACCGTGGGTAATGATGAATATTTGATCACTCAGTCTGTGTCGATGGACATTATGCCAGCGGCCTGCTATTTCTGTGCACTGACGGCTGCTTGGGAGCATGTTTGCATTTGAACCACCGTTTCAAGTTTCGGGACTTCACAGCTCCTAGTCTGCCTTGCACCGTTACGCGTATGGGACGCGTTCCTAACATGAGCGAGTCCATTGATTGTTTGCACCTATCCACCACTTGTCTATCATCCGTGTTACTTTATGTCTCATTTAACCAGTAATTAAAGTGCCATATGAGAGTTGAGTCCTTACTCTTCAAATGTGAGGTTGGGCAGCGTCCTCAGCAAGTCAGCCAGTGAAGAATCCGTTCGGTAAGGGAAAACTCGGTCAGTCCGTTCCATTCCGAGGCTTCTGTCTTTTCATTCATACTGCGTGTACCTGGGACTCATTTCAAAATTTGACAATTTCCCTTCTCCTTTGTACCAGTTCACACCAAAGTACCTTACGTGTGGACCTCATTGTGAAGGTCACGCAATGGGCTTGCTAGTGAAGGTCTTCGGCTTTTAGGTAGATGTGTGGAGAATCCCACATAAGATTCAGGTACATCTGTGTGATGTGGACAGCGTCTTGAGTAACATTCTTCGGACAAGCGAGAGGAACTCGGACATACCATTTCAAAATCTCGAAGCTCTTGAACGCTTGGGACACCACAATATTCATTCTCCTCTTGCTCGACTTGATCGCCTTACGAATGTACACACTGTCACTTTTTGGCTGAGCAGCCTCACTGGTGATACTTCTGTGGGATTTGATGAGCCAATGCTTGCGGATGTACTGTGGAACTATGGCAGTTGTGTTTGCTACATTTGATTTTTTGTTAGTCACATCTCTCTGGCAAACTTGGGACTCTGTGGTATAAGTTACAGCCGAACGAGTATAGCTTTTTATGTGCACATGGAATGTAGACGAATCTGGCTCAGGGCTTCATTATCCAGTAGTCGTGAGCTCTAATAATCACGCTATGTTGTGTTCCGATGATCTAACGCCCTGAGCGTGTCGATACAACCTAATAGGGACTATCCCCTCACCGTGAGTTTAAAGTCACCTTGACTGAAATAAGCCTCCCATAGCTATAACATTTTCATGTTTATTCCACTCGTCACTGAACTTTGATTTGACTGTTATTTATCATCCCCTTCAATTTTCCCGCGCTTTTTCCCCTTATAGGATCCTACTGGGAGGTGTCTCTTTTGTCCTTTGTTTCCTGCTCAACCTAACTGTGCATCACAAGATTGGCTAACCCAGCTGAACGCTCTTTGGGCACTAACCTCCACAGACGATTCAAAAACGAAGCCCCTGTGTACCCCACAAGCGGTCGCCTACCATGCATTCACCAAACAGCTCGGTGCCTGGCTGGTGAGTAGTGTTAAACGACTTTGAAAAACTCGCGGCTGTGTTTACTTATGAAACACCATACACTGCTGAGAAATTTTGGGCGCTGAAACATTCTCAGTTCTTATGACATTTACATGAACTGCCGAGAAACAGTGAGGTCGCTGCAGGGGTTACAGGTGGATGCATGGGGAATCCCCGGTTACATGATGCCATCAAGCACCAACCGAGTGGGGATTGATGGGAGTACTGGACAAGGCCTTGACACCATTCCTTTTGGCCATCAAGGCCTCGGTAATTAATATGATCTGACACATGGGATTTAATCTGCAAGTCGTTGACTTGATGAAGTCAACTCTTCTATCTACCTATCTGATTATCCCGACAGTAGTGCTCCAGTGTAACTCATCTTGAACGGAGCTCAAAAGGTAACGTTGAGTGGCCGCGTCATCATCTGGTTTTGCGGTTTTCTCATACTGAACCAGTTTACTGAGAAGTGGATTCCAAACGTAACCCAGTTTCTCTGTGTGCCTTGTGTGGTGGAATCGTTTTTATCGATAAAGTTCAGTTAGTACTGGCAATCACACTAGTCTTAAACGGCGCATGTGCCAGAGGTAACTTCACCTGATATCAGCCAAACATACTGGTCACGCATGTCCCGGGTCATAGTCAGCGCTTGGTTTCAAACCAAACAGTACCGGATGACCCTGAATCCCAATGAAGGCGTTTCTTATTCCACGTTCTATTGTTTTCTTTGTTTAAGATGATTGAGCCTAAAACACAGGAAATAGGGCGCCACATGCGTTATACTAGAGTACAGTCAATACAGCGTGATCAGATATATTCTTGCTATCGCCACCTCAGTTAGAAAGTTAGACTCATAGAAACTGACGGACTAGGCCTATCTGATGAGCCAAGAGAAGGGCGAAAATAGTTGTGGGTTATCGAAGACTGTTTAATAATATCAATAAAATACTTGGATGTCTTGAATATCGTTCCAGATGAAACACGAGGCGGCTTTTGTGCAAAACATTCATTTGGAGATTACCATAAACAAGAGATTCAGCTGGCATTCAGTCAAGTCCCCGGTTAACAACAGACTTATTTGCAAATGCGTGTATTTCGTCACTTGCGCAAAATTTGGTGTTCAAGAAGATAGGGTTGATGGAAACTCGGGTACCAGACCTTCTAGATGATTTCTAAGAAATGCAAAGCTGTAATAGGCTAAAGACAAAAAAGTCCCAGCAGAAGCTTAAAATTTTGGACTTCTATCTAGTTCGGTTTCACTTGGTTAACAGTAGCATCGGCGCTACCACCCGAACATAAAACCGTCCTTGACATCAGCTTCTATCCACCAGCTTTTTCGAACAATTAGTAAAAACCACCGGAGTAGGGCCCGTCCGAAGGTACGTTTATTGTGTGTAAGAAGGTGACGCGGGTGCTTACCATAAAAACGCGCTTGCGCACATCACAATACAGTACTTATCAGTTACTTGCATCCTGTTTTGCATTCTAGTATGTATTCTCCATACTTCTATTTCCTCGCAGCCATCCACCTCATTTCGTTTATTGTAAATGCATGGTAAACCGTTTCCGATAAGCTTTTGGGACAAGGAGCACCCGTCACCAGGCGACTGAATCGTACAGTGGTCTGATGGTTTGTACACCTCCATTAAACCATACTGGAGGTTGTCCATATGACACTCACAAATCCTTTTATACCACGTTGATCAATGGACAGAGTTCTCTTAAACAGTCTCCTGACCCCCAGGTTGGGGGTTGGAACATATATGGCGACATTTCCCCAGGGATCATACGCCAACCACTGGTGTCTTAAGGTCAGGCTCCCGACCCTATTCGTCCTTCTGGGGCCCTGGCAGTATCTCCGCCCATGTGCAATCATGGTTGTACGGTAGTCGAACACCAGCTTCCACTGCTGTGTTCTTTTTTTAAGAGTTGTTCGTTAAGTGCATTTGGATTTGAAGTTATAGATTTTCGGGTGCACATGCCACCCTCCGGAAATTTTCTTGTGGCAACTCTAATCATTTTCTAAATGACAGCCGTAGTCTATGGTTTGTCCATTTTCCTCCTTGGCTTATGGTCGAAGACGACAGTATCGGTCCGTAAGCGTCTCATATCCAACCCAGTGTCCCGGAGCGCTTGTTTCTCTCTCTCTCGCGAAACTATTGGTCGCGCTCGATGAATCACATTGGATCGTTAGTTTATAGTCTTTTTGGGGTATGACCGCCATTCAACCTGAACGGAGCACGAGAGCTGAGATTCTGCCATTGTGCTCAAGCCTAATCGCCACCGGTCGAAATGCTCCTAGGTCCGTAGCTCACACGTCAGTCGCCGAACGATCTCGTGCTTTAATGTTGACAACTGGCTAGTTATATCTATATAGCTGTGACATATTGAGTGACTCCAGCAACAAGCTTTCCTCACATCCTGAAAATAATAATGAAGGACTGCAAATTCTGGCGACTTTTCATGTATCTGTACTGTCTCAAAACTTCGTCCTTTGGAAAATTTGGGTCGCACCACAGCTCGGTAGGCTACACTTGTTGTGGCTCGCAAATTATTACGCTTAGTGGATAGCTACCAGAATGAACCATAGTTCAAAATGAAACTGCTTATGCTCATTTTATGCTTCTGTTTGCTTTTAGGCCGAACTATCAGAACTGCTGCGTGCTCATGCAGTTACGCTTGGAGAGGCGTGGGTCAAACTTGACATCACCAAACCCGTTAACCTCCCTGCTCCAGTACAATCCGTTGTGGATACGATTACATCCCTTCAACACGTTACAGATGGATCCAATGTGGATTGTGAAATTCCGGTTTCGCAGCAACTTCGGACCCTTCTTTTATTAGGTTGCACTTTCCCAGTCGAACTTGACACTTTGTTAAGTTTCCTCAAACAACTTGCTGGTGCACTCTGATTGTTCCATTCTCTAGTGGTTCTGGCCCCGCGTTTTGTTTTTTGTTCTCCAGTCGCATTTTTTTCTATTTTCTAATCTGTCTAGCTCTTTTTCTGCTCTCGCCCTTCCACATTTCATCATATATCCTCAAGCATTTTTATCTAGGATACTTTTACGCTTTTCTGGTTTGTACATATCTACACTAGTGCGTCATCCGTACAATTTTTTCATCTGCATTGTGCCAGCAACTTATCCGTACAGTCATCACTTTCTTTTATTCTAGTCTGTCTCGGACAATTGTCATACAAAAACGGCAGTATTTTCTCGATGTTCATTTTTTTCGCTCGTCGAGATGGGATTTTCCCAGGTCGCCTCTAACCATAATCTTGGCTCTGGCTATGCTTTCGTTCCAACTAGCGTTCTATCATCATTTAGACTTTAGCAGTCTCAGCGTCGGCTCTACAGAACCACTACCGTACTGAATCGTTCAGCTATAGCCTCCTTTCGGTGCCTAGCTGCTATGCCACCCGAAGGAAGCGCGAGGGCTGGGATACTGCCAAGTTACCCAAGCCTAGACTGGGAAAGCCGAGAGGCTGAGGTCGGGTTCGAACCACGGACTTTCCGGTCAGTAAATTCGCGCTCTAACCACTGAGCCATCTCGCCCCGACCGTTCTGAAGGACTCAGCGCATAAACAAGACTCGTGCTTGCACAATAACCATACGAAAAGGTACCACACTAGACTTCCTTCATCCGAGTGTGACGTAGTCGCGTGCTATCCGATGTTCTCTATTTGCCTCAGTAATGAAGTCACTCCCCCTTTAACGAGCGGAGCTCTCCTCGTCTTCTTTGGGTTGCTTAGGTACGACGTTCATCAGCACAGCCACACCGAAGCAGCAGCGGTCTGATGACTCCTTGATCACTTGTGGTTTATCCATAAACAGTTCGTATAGATCTTCTTAGATCTTCTTGCCTCTTAGGGGCATGTGGCTAGCTTTGCCTGACATTGACTATCACCTAAAGTGTCCCCTAAAATTTTGCGTCCTCTCTGCTCGTTTCTGAGGTAATACAGGCGCACACGCCTCTCTTCTTGCAGAAACAGGCCCATGCGATCACAACGGCATAGGGTTTACTGGGCTTAGAATACTCTCCTTGAGAGTCTAAATTGGTGTTCCCGGCCATCTACCAGCCAAAAGGTGTATTCTTTTCAAGACGGGATGGCAACGTGCGGCGACCCTGTAATGTTATTGTGGTCATTTTTCACTTCATGCCAGCTGGTCAGAGTAATATTCCTGTAAATTGTGGGCTTCATTTCCAATGGCATTTGTCATATTCTCAAGGAGAATCATCCAAATTTCTTGGCCGGAGGTGGAGTTGCGATGGAAACATGAGTGACCTTATGATGCTGTCGTGGGGTGTGTAAGGTCTATTCGGGCGGTCAGAGATTCGAAATTCTTGAGCAGATTAACTCAACTCTCCATTATTTTGTAATGTTGTATTCTGCCACCTAACTTCTCGGTATCTGACCTCACTACATTTCCCCCGCCTGCGTGCAAATTTCTATATCCCTGAAACGAAAAGATGCCATCGAGTACTTATTAGGTTGCTCACGTACACGGGCGTCGATCGGGGCCACTCGTCAGGACCACGCATCTGTCGCATTTGTCTGCATTATTGTTCAACTCAGCCGCTTCGGTCACTGCGTAGTACTAAGTCTGTGTAATCCATGTAAAATGCGTATCTTATACCACCTGTTTTTGAGATTGAAATTGCTACTCAGTGATCCGGGAATCGACTGTTGTCTTTTCCGGTTAGTCTCAGCGGAATTTTGTGCGGAAATCCATTTTGGTACACCTTACTAGTTTTCTGTGGACAACTGCATGCTGTGTGATAAGATCGGGCTAATTTCTTAGTGTCACTGGTCAGTACGTAAGCTCATTTTGGCTGCATTGTTCACTAATAGCCTACTGCCGCTCAACGAATTAAGCTACAGTAGTTCCGCAAGAATGTTTACTTAGACCCAGTGGCCCAGTCAGTATTGACTCTGGGAACAGTCTGTCTCAGTAGGACCTGATATCGGCCATACCGGCAAGTTTAAGTGCACTCTACAATAGTGTGATGAAAGGAAGAAGCAATGCTTTTGTTCTTTCTTCTTGTTTGCCTCTAAAACAATGACTGCCACCCCCTAACTACGCTACTGTGACCACCGACAATCCAGTACACCGGGAGGATGGGAGCATTGCGCTTGAGGGGACGTTACTTCACAAACGTTCTCGCTTACTGGGGGAGCACTGCACCAACTGAGCTGCAGCGTAGCCACTTCCTTGGCTGCACTTGGATTTTCCATCAAATCACCCCAGCCTGCTAGTTCAACAGACGATGAATCTCAACGTCGTCAGTGAGTCCACCGTGTAACTGCCTAGCGAGCCAGACGATGATGTCACCCGGATACGGAGACGACATTGGTTAAGGATTTGTAGCTTCCACGCTACGGAAACACTGTGGGACAGTGATCCTTCGGTGGCAGCGGTTCTGTGGGTGGAAAACAGAAAGGAACCTCATGAGCCGAAGCCCAGTAAACAAGGTTGTACACAACCAGTACTTACATATAAATTAACTACAAAGGTAGGTGTTGTTTACTACAGATTGACGTGGGAATCAACAGATGTCTGTGGATGAATTAAACAATTCCATCCCTTCCATTGACATGCGCAAGTGTAAGGTCATGGAGTCACCGAACACGCCATCTATAATCCAGTGTTTCACTTATCTTTTAGGTTGCATAAGTTCCGAGTGTAGTGTGACAGCTGAAGTTAAGTCACGAATTTCCATGTCTCGAGTCGCGTTTGCTAACTTGAGATGCATCACGGTTTTTCCCGTGACTCTCAAGGGACTTGTGTTTCAGGTTACAATAAGAACCGCTTTGTTGCTGTGTGGCTCTGGAACATGGCCTATGCAAGCAGCAGAAGTCTTCGACAATTGTTGTCTTACTACCATAGCTCGTGTGAGCTGGTGCAAGCAGTACAATTAGAAAGCAAGTGTTCGGTTGTGCGACGTAGACCTCGATCGAAGAATGTGTCCAGCACCAAAATATACGGTGGTTTGGTTATGTATTTCGCATGCTAAATCATCGTTTGCAAAAAGAGTGCGCCAATTTTAGGATGACGCCAGCAGAGATGGTCAGCCTTTGACTTAGAAGATGGAGATGATGGAGTTTGCACAAGGTTTCGGAACTGTCCTTACGACTAGTCTTTCAGGACAAGATCAGCATGATAACCCCGTGTAAGCCTGGGGATGCTGTAAGATATGTCCGTCGATTTTTCAGTGGATTTCTTGTTGTCAGTTTCGTTTCTTAGTGTCCGATTGTACGCCTAGAGATGTAGGCACTTGGGAGTGACTGCGGTAGGATAGTGCTAAGTCCCTTCTCATTGCATTTTCATTCTGTTCGTCACCATAAGGTTTTCGAATAAATTGCACAGCAACGAAGCGTCAGTGCTGGACAGGGATGTTGTGCTGTTGGTGATGATGATGTGGAACTCAACTGCACATGGGCGATGTGCCTCAGTGTTCGGGGCAGTTCGTTTGCTAGTAAGCGAGAATGTCTTAGGTCCGAATCGCACCGCGTGGATCCCCTGTCTTTTCGTTCACAGAATAGGTACTTGGGTTTATTTCAATGATTTTCTAGATTCGCGAAATCCTTTATCCCCAACGGAACGTTGCTGTGTTCAACATACCTATTGTTGCGTATTTCTGCAGTTTCGTGCCATTATCACACACGACTCAAACCAGACCAAGAAACATCCTACTACCCATGGAGTTCGAACTCTCTCAGGCAGAACGACTGAATGTGTAGGCAAGTGCAGAGACAGGCAAGGTGTATGGTCAAACTTAAGGATCCGTTGCATGATCTGAGTCCTCTGGATATGTAGGCCTTACTTTCTCGTATCATTGACCCAAACTACTGAGAGCTCCACATTATTAAGCACCTGTCGCAGATGGCACCGACTTATTTTCAAGATCAAACAACCGTTCGACTTCACAGTTCTTGCTATAATTTTTCGGAGGAGCAATCAGTCATGGGTATTTCCTCTCCTGTGCAGAATCATACAATGCACTTCGTCTCTCCACAAAAGCGAAGCAAAATTAGCCTTTTCTAATACCTGGTCTCTTCTGAGAACAGCTGATCATTTAGGAATCAATCTTCAACGATTTAAATGGACTATCTTCAAAACGAGCAATTTCAAATAACTATTTTGTGAGACCGCGATTTTTCTGAAGACATGTCTTTTCGGAGGCAGAAAAATACCCTGTGCGGAAACTGGGAGAAACCAACTCTTGTTGTTTTTTGAGGCGAACCCTCCGTAGTGGAACAACTGGAGCCTCACAAAGATAAAGTACTTATTCCTAGGGGTCAGTTCATTTCCATTGCTTTTTCCAGTGAAGAATAGCTGCAATACAATGTGGTTCAGTGAAAAATGCTTGGACATAAGCTCCTTGAAGCCCTAGGATTTGGTAGTGTTCGCGCGAGATGAACACTGTCGTGCCGCTTGGATGATGGTGGGTCAGTGCGCACTCCGTGGTGATGGATCCTGAACACTGGAGGGGCCATTCCTTGGGAGCTTAAGATCCGCCTAACGTTTGGACCTCGTGCAAGGGACCATATCTAGTGGGTTGTTTCACTTCGACGATCCAAAGTGACGCCTCGCAAATGGTTCAACCCAAGCAAACCCGGACGCCAGCCCTCCAACCAAATCTGCCTGGCCGCTGAAATAAAGACAGACACACCCACACAACCAATTCTCATACAGCCTCTTAATTTGCGTCTTCCTGAGGGTTCTATTTCTTACATACTATATGACTTTCGGATGCAGTGGGACAAACCATGGATTATCCGCAAGAGCAACCTAACCCATACATTTGAGGAAGGTAATAGTACAATGCCAAACTATTCGACGGCAAAGTAAATACGGGACGACATCAGCGAAAACCAAGAGCTTCTTCACAGGCAACTCAACCGAGCGATCATCCTAGTATTTGGCAATCGGAAACGTCGGTCAGCAGCCCTCGTTGAAACATTCCTGATCCGATGCAGCCGGGTAATGACTTTCACACTCATTGTGGCAACCCCAGACCCGACCCTTAGCCAATCTCCCCATGCATATCTTTACTCATCTTTTTAACCTCTTTGTCATCCTAGTCTACCATATGGTACTATTACTACTATGGTGAAAAAGGTGATCAGATAAGGTTGACACCCACACTCACTTGGTAACTTTTCGCCCTGCCCGAGAAGCTCCTTCAGGTCATCGAATTGAACCTTAAAGCGCAAAATACATTCCTTGCCAAGGTTTTGTTTTGTTGTTGCAGCTCGCCCACTCGACTTGTACAACTTTTCGGAACAGTATTAGGTTATGTTCTGATTGTGATTAGGATATGAATCTAAACAGTTCTGTCATACCCATGGGTGTATTCTTTTCGGTTCGGAGCTATTGCCTACCAGCCAATAGTCCGTCCCCCGAACCCAGAATATCCGATTATATCTTGGTTCTTGATCCATTGTCCTGTTCCTGCCTAGCGATAGATACAGAATCATCTTCCCGGGTCACTGTAGAACATGTGACACCTGGTGCGATTCGACCGCGGGTCCGGTGTACGGCCGTTGGGTTCAATAGCAGAGGCTTAGTTATCCGTTAATCCCCGGTCTCGACTTGTCCTGTCTAGCTTTCTCTCGGTCGGTTTCTGAGTTCATACCATGTAACACCTTTCCAAAGCACTTCCCTGTTCAGCGCCATTTTGCTAACGGAACTCTAATGAGTTATTACTGCTTATCCTTGTTCCCAACCGACTAGGTCAGAAACACCCACATTACCCATCGGAATAAGGTCGTTCCTGTACTCCCATAGAGTGAGCCTTCGAAGCCCTACATCCACCTGGGTCGAGAGTGTAGCCACCATGTAGCCAGTGTTCTACAATGCGACGGCTGGTCTCGACAGTGCGACAAAATTGTACCGGCTTCTCACCAAAAAATATGTTGCCATCTCTCAGACTCATCCTGTGGTTGCCAATGGGTGGGTTGCTGCATCCGTGCACATCCACATTTATGCTTCTACCCCACCTAACCTCCACATGCATTGCCACACTCCACCTTATCCGTACCAATAACAGATAGCTCCCGACCCCATCGCCAATATCCAGGTCCGGTCGGATGACCGTTCAATCTCGGACTCGTCCACGCCTCTGTAAACTTCGTGAAAGACATCACACTAACCTGTGCTGCTACTGTGGTGTTTTGCACCTTTCTTTTACTTTCATTATAACGTTATGTATTTCATCAATTCCATAAACGTATTTTGTTTGAATAGGCAAAACCACAAAAACGCGCATTTGTACAATTTACATACAATACAGGCGTGGTCGCATTCTCCGA
>SJOL01003249.1:998166-1039365 GCA_004794785.1 Opisthorchis felineus | reverse complement strand
CATATGGAGCTCTTCGACCGTCGTCAAAGTTTTCAAAAAAAGCACGACAACGTCATGCGAAACCTTCGTGGCATCAGCCTGGTATACATCACATCTAAGGTGCTCTCTGGCCTTGTTTTGCTTAGGTTGATCGATTATCGGAAAAGACAGATTCGTGAAAATCGATCTGGTTTTCACCCTGGCCGAGGATGCATTAACCATTACCTTGAGACATTACCTTGAGACAAGTTCTTGAGCAGCGCCATTTCTTCAAACGCCACAAATTGGTCGTTTTTCTTAGTCTGCAAGCTGCTTTTGACTCCGTCGATCGTCAGAAGCTTTGGCGGTGTCTTGCGATCTAAATTTATATTCCTTATGAGGGCACTGTTTTGCTAACTTCAGTGGGCGCGTACGAGTATATGGCATGATTCCACCTCATTTCACGTCCAGTGGTGCAAGGCAATGTTATCCTCTCTCTTTCTCTTTCCTTTCCTCTTCAAATTCGTTGTTGGTGTGCTGCTTCAAATTTCTCTGCTTCGTCTGAAACCTCGATGGTCGAAATGCCCCAGGGGCCGTTCGCTTACAAAATTTGAGTATGCGGGCCATATTGCTCTCCTTGGTCCAGAATCTTCAAAAATGCTGACCATTTTAAATAACCTAAATAACTCTGCCGCACGGTTTGGCATGCGCTTCACACCTACAAAGTGTAAAGTGCTGCTACAAGACTGGGTGGGATCAAGCCCACATCTCATGCTTGCAGGCGAGCCAATCGACGTGGTAGATAAATTTGTTTACTTGGGAAGCTGTATAAGTTCCGGTAGACTGGCTGGAGATGAGGTTATTTCCCGAATCGGAAAGGCCAGGGCAGCTTTTGCCAACCTCCGACACCTATGGCGCCGACGTGACGTTGGTTTGTCTATGAAGGGCAGAGTTTACACTGCGGCAGTGCAATCTATGCTGCTTTATGGATCAGACACCATGCCTCTACGCGCAGAGGACACACGAAAGTTGTCAGTGTTTGACCATCAGTGTCTCTGAAGCATTGGTCGGGTCTGGTGGGAACATCGGATTAGTAATGCTGAGGTACACCAGATGGTCCTAGTAAGAAGGAGCTATCCCGCGATAGGTGAGTTACTCACGCTTCGTATTTTACGCTGGTTAGGACATGTACTCCGCATGCCAGAGGACCGTCTGCCTCGCAGATCTCTTTTCGCCCAACCGTGTGCTGAATGGAAACGACCGGGGTATGACCTAGCAACGAAGTATGAAAGCACTAACCAGTAAATTGAGTTGGGTCGACAACTGCCGCCCCCCTTAATGGGGACCCTGGGACTCAACTAATCAATGGTTAATGACGCTGACAGAAATGGTCCAGTCGCGCAGCCAGTGGCGCGCGTGCATCAAGGCTATCGTCTTCAATGCGTAGCTACCCGATTCCCGAACTGACTGATGATGCCGTCGCCTCCAAGGCTTGGCTGTATGTTCCACACTATCCAGTTTTTCGGTGATCGGATCTGTAGCGGCTGAAACCAATGTGTCCGTGGTACACGGTTTATCGCTGATAAATTGATTAGTTGATTGACCCGCTTCTATGGGGTCTTGGAATTTTTCACGGCACCTCTCGTTCCCTCGGTGTTTGTCCTTCACCGGTCAGCCCCGTTTCTTCGCATTAACCTCATTGGGCAGGGTGCTGTGTTGCGACAGTAGATGTAATCCACAAACCATTTGAGCCAATTTTACTCGGCTTTTGTACTTGGGTTACTCCAAGATCGTTGTCCTTGTTCCTTGGACCAACGGTTTGAATTGTGTAAAAACAAACGTTGTGCAGTGGCCATGCTGAGGGGGAAGTTACGTCTCACAAAGTTATTGTAGGTGATGGATGTGTCACCCGATGCAGAATGTTAATGCGGACCTGAATAACAAAAACGAAAACGTGGGCTTATAGACGAAAAACATGAACTGATGACTACGTCTCATGCAATCTGGGAAACGGCACGAGTTAAGTTGGAATGAATCATGGGTTGTCTCGTTTAGAGTTAAGTGAGCGGTAGAGAAACAAATGTGTCCAATAATCAAAAGATGTATGGCATTTCGAATTCGATGAATACTGTAAAGTGGGTGTTTACAGGCCAGCCTCCTCACTATTCTTGCTGTGAAATATAGTGTGAGAACTAGTAACATGATTTATGGCCACTGAGAATATTTCTTCTTATGAATAAGTGTGTTATTTATTTCATGTTTTACAAAAAAACCGCAGATATGAATTGAGGCTTCGCCGGTGCTCGAAATCATCTTAGTGTCACTCTCGCTTTCCGCTTCCTTCTATGCAGAAAACATAGGTTGACCTTACTACGAGGGTTATCTGTGCGTGAGGTGTCATCACTCGAACCTCCAGACGACAGTTGGTCCAAGAAACTTATTAGGCTTTTAGATTTCCAGCACTCCCTTACTCCGTCATTATTACTTATGTCTCAAAGTTTACAGCTGGATGCCTTTAGGAGGCCCGAATCCTCCTTCATTGGTAACACGAGTTTCTTCGTTCTTGTTGGAGTCCCTGGCCCATGGATGTGATTACCAACCGCTGCACTGATTCATTAGCTGGAAATCAGTTCACACATGGATCTGTTTAGGATGACTACCGGTGTGTAGTGACCATGCAGTCAGACGTCTGCATGGTTCTGTCCCCGTTTCCTGCTGACAGCCATCCTGCAGCACAAAACGAAACAGGTGTACCACGCGCGGGCTCAAGATCCCTCTTATTACGGTATGTGGGTTTTTCTTCTGAACATCGCAGCTGTTTAGATGGTTATATTGTCTTGTCGTTTTCTGATTTTAATTTGTGGAACACTTCTTGGCCAAACCGTCATTCTGTCGTGTTCTCCTTTCAGTGTATAGTTACCGTGATACTTATCTGGCAACCACATCCAGGCAAGAGTATATGAGAGGTCAGATGTGAATTGAAGTTCTGCATTGAACATTAGACATCAGTATAACCAATTAAGGAGTTACTTTAGCCTGTTTTAAACGTTTCCTACTTGTGAACCAAAATAAGCACCCATCCAGCCATTTCGTTATTTGATGCAAATGTACCAACTTTGTGTGGGTTAGTAGTGGTTTATTGGTTGTTGATCAGGTGGTTGTTGATCTGTTCGCCGAGCTTGGCAATTGGCTTGCAAACGTTTCGTCACCATACGAGGAGACATCATCAGTGCGCAGTTGGGTGGGTTTGTTTCTTGTAGGTATAGCCGAGCGACTTGAGGTATGGACATACGCTCCAAAATAATACTAACTAACCGATACTATACTCGTGGTGACAGCTGTGTGCGCGTTACTGAGGTGAAACTAGTAGCACGGAGCTTCAATTTACTCAAACGTACGAGTTTGGTTGGAGTTCAGGGTAGAATTCCACTGGTCGGTTTTATGTTAGAGGAGCGGAAAAGTGGGAGGACTCCATTTTCAAGCCAATGTAGAATTAGGCATCAACTTCACAAGGATAAAGGATCATGAACCGAACGCATTGTTAATGTCCTATGAAAAATATCTATTTATGCAAGGGTACTTGCATTTTCCTCAAGTTGGACAAATGACTGATAGACCTCCAATGGTTCCGTTTAGTATTTTTTATTCATTGCGGAATCTAATGCTGTAGATGCAAGGTCTGGTTTGCTCAATCACTGTTTTTTTTGATGGCACGGAGCATTCACTCTACAGGCTTCTTACAACGACAGATCGCAGTGTATGGATTGGTCTGGACATTTTCCCTTAGCAAATAACCGTGCTCAGTATGTTGCATGTCCTTCAAACTTCTACCGTATCCATCGTCTATCGCACCGTTTACCCACCTGATCTCTCGTACTGCCGGGCATCGGAAGTCCTACATTCCACTTGGGCGAAACCACCTCCGTCATAGTTTCGTTAATTGTAACTTTCCAGGGACTCCGGACGTACCACCACCGCTCCAAGATCTCCCTTTAGCGGCTATACCGGACTTGGTATTGTTGTACGCTAGTAGCTGAACAGATATCATTAATTCAGTTTTATTTCGGATTGCCGATATTTCTTCCAACGAAATATGTTGGGTCTATACCACTCTACCACATCAGGTAATCCATAGGCAGCCTCCGTCAGGTTTGTATAGCCAAATTAATTTGTCGCCTAAAACCTGATTACACGCACCACGACGGAAGTTCCCAAGCTTTGCTGCTTTCCGTTACGTTATCAGTTTCGGCTACTAGCGTGCAGTTGGGTGAGGGGGACTAGAAGTTCATCAGCGATAAAGTGTGATGATAACTGTTTAGATGGAATTGGGTTTATCGGATGATCCGTATTTGTACGTAGAAATCAATTTGGTTTGCCACAGCTCAGGTATCCTAAATACATTCGGGTAGTCAGCTCACCCAATTTTGAACATAATTCTTGCACTGATAGACGGATGAATGTCGATTTATTTTGAAAAGTAGCTTTGAGCTTGTGATGTCTCATTTCTCATCCTTAACGAGCTCCTAACAAGCCAAACCAATCATTCCCCTTCAGGTTTTCACAATGTATTGTACAATATCGTGTCTTCTTTGGCGTTTGCTCCTTTGCCTTCCTCGTGGCGTCGGCAGTGACGGCTGCGTTCACTTGCCACTTGCCTGATCTGAGCGACCCATCCGCGGTGAGTGCACTGTTGTTTAGAGGAATGCTGAATTTTACATTGAACGGAAGAAACTAGTACGGTCACCCACCTGTGGAAGAACCAGTCCGCAGAAGAAGCTGATTTCAGTTGGTCCCGTGAAGCTTCTGCTAGTGGTTCTGCCTCTCCCAGACCAGACTGCCTTTCTAAAGAGGTCAATTTCGATCCGTCTATTCGGATAGCCTTCGTAACATTTGTTGCATGAGTCTAGGTGAGCTGTAAAGTAACATTTCAGTCTGTCCACTGAACAACGGACTATTTCATAAGCATGTGGACCGAACGGCTGAGATTCTGCTTGCATCCGCTCATTTTCGGGACAGTGCAAGACAGTTCAGGGCTGGTCGCACTCCCTGGAAATGCAGAGTTTCTATAGATCTGAAGGCTTATACAACAACTTATCACTCGAACAAATTACTTTACGGCATTCACAGTTTTCCACTTATTTGTGATCAGCCGGCGTTCACCGGTTGCTCCTACTGTCTCACTATTTTCATCGCTCTATTCCTCAGGATTTCGTTGCCATTCAGACGGATTGGTCGGCTAACGTTCAACAGTTCAAGGCGCTTCTGTCTGAAACTCGAAGTTATCCTTGGCGTGCAGGATCATCGCTGGTAAGACGGCATCGCCGCGGTCCTGAGCAACGAATGCAGCTCTGGTCCATAAGGCAGCCCGATCGGGTCACTACTTTGCCATTGTTCAAGCATCAAGGGCGCTTCACTGGTTACGGTTCGCAAGAGGAACAACTGAACCTATGTTTTGGAGAGCACTGTGAGCCTCGATCTCCCCGTATTTTCTGTTCATGATCAGGCTGAGTAACCTATTGCGACTCTGTCGTTCTAAGCGGTCGGAACCACCGCCCACCCCCTGGTGAGGGCGGTTATTGTTAGAGGTGTCCTCCTTTAAGGGAAACCCCACTTTTAGGGGCACTTTTGAGTGCCCCGCGGCTCCTTCCTTTTAAAATTAGGGACATTCCACTGAGCTGGACTGAATAATCTCGTGAGGACGAAAAACACTCCCAAAGGGATGCTGCGTTGCTGAGTGGCGGATTTCCTTTGCCCTTTATTCTTGAGATGTGCTTTAATCTTCATACTCAAAGACCTACGCTTGCTAAAGGCCTAAAGTACACAGCCTTGCTGGGTTTTGAAGACTTGTCAGTCGGAGTATTCGCAGTTATATCAATCCTGCCGACGCGCACCAATTCTCTGAGGTAGTAGACAACAAACGTGTTGATGAGACAAGTCATCACTACTCGTAGCCCGGCCGGTCACCACGTAGGCGGAACACCGCGAGGAATGGAACTGGGAAGGAGATCTATCCCATTCTCAGACGACAATCGTTTCGGGTTGAAGCAAGTGGTTGGTCAGCATAAGAAGTCACAAAGCAGCCGTGGGTCATTAAACGTCATTAAATGTGCTGGCTAGTGAGCATGAAGCCGTACACTTTTGGGGAAGTGGAGCTCAGTAAGACACGAAGATGGTTGTAATACGTGAAAGTACATATAGAATGGTAATAATAGTAATAAAATAACTGATCATCTTTGACGCCATTTAGCTGCCTAGCTGCCCTGCCACCCGAAGGAAATACGAGGGCCCAAGCCTAGACAAGAGCAGTCAAGATGCTGGGGTTGGGTCCGAATAACGGACTTTTCGGCCCTTGGGAACAGTTTGCTTCTCTAAATGGGTGTCGTGTTTACTTCAGACACTACCTTTGCTGTTTGAGCTATCAAACGTTTACCACCGAAGGCTCGGGGGGTATTATAGACGTTAGTCGTTGATCGTGATTCGTCCTCGTCGCTTGTGTATTTATCGACGAATTGACCATTGTAAAACACCAGACAAGCTTCGTACATTTCAATGTCCGGGACGCATATCTACCTAGCGTATTTCGAAGAAAGGCGTAAGGTTTTGCACAGGAAAGCCTTGTGGTGACAGTTCGAAAGAAGTTTACCGTTGTATCACTGCGGTAGGTTTTATGTGCTGTTGTTTGGAGATCCCGTTGGACATGGTACTATTCCGTCTGCTAGTTTGGTTCTATTTTCTATCTGGACCACTACTCATTGGCCAGCTTTCTGTTCACTGGTGCGTAAGGTAAGCCTTGTTGCCACGGCAGATAAATTGGCTCGGTGGTGCTACATTGGTGGAGAATGATCCCTAACTGCTAACTTGCAGATAACAGACAAACCATCACTATCCATTGTACTCAAAGTCTTTTTGCACGAAAACCCATTTTCTCTTTTAACCAGTTATTAGCACATCTCAATGTTTGTGTAGCAATTCCTGTTCAGATTAAATCAAATCATTAGCCTTATGTACGCCGAGAGATGAATATAAAAGTGGACAAACTATGGTCAAACTACAGGAAAATGGTCCGGATGTACTGAGTTAAACAAGGAGACGTGGTTGGCAACCATCGCGCAGTTGGCTGGGGGCGGGATGGATCAGTGGTTAGAGCGCAAATTTACTGACCGGAAGGTCCGTGGTTCGAACCCGACCTCTGCATCTCGACTTCCCCTGTCTAGGCTTGGGCAACCTGGCAATATTCCAGCCCTCGTGCTTCCTTTGGGTGGCATGGCAGCTAGGTACCGGAATTTACAAAAGACCTGACCCTGTATGCAGTTATAGGATTCTGGTATGTGGTGTTTGATAGTTGTGCAGGAGATGGGATAATAACAATACCAACAATTATACAGGCACGAACTTACAAGGAAGGATGAACCCTAGATAGCTGACAAAGCACAAAACGGAAACCTAAATACGCTTCTCAGCTGTGCAGATGGATTTGCGAGAATCCGCAGACTATACTGGCTACGTCCTGCGACAAACACGTTATTTTATTGCAAAGGGCTTTGAAAAAGTGAATAATGACTGCTTTGAGGGATTTCGAACACTTGAGCCCTGTACTGCTTTCAGCGGAAATTCGCTTGCTCGGTTAGCGTGTACGAATATGGCTTTTGTATCACCGATCATTAGACCAACTGTATATACAAACTGCGTACAGAAAACACTTCCAGGGTACGTTCTTGTTAGCACTCACAGGGTACGAAAGAATGTATTAGTTTTATGCCAACCTTGTATGTTAAAAGGGCGTTTTTGGAGTGATAATTCAAATCATTCAAGTTAATAATTTGAACTTGATGCAATTGTCTGAAAGCGATTGGATTTCCATTTTATCATGCGGGTCGTGGGGATGTTCAGCTGGAACACTTATCTGTATGTGACCATAACCCTATCGATGACCAACACCTACTTCATTAGAGCTGGTATGCAGTCGTATACTGGTTGGATCATTTCAATTTGTAGTCTACTTCGGTGCTCTTACTATTTATCCCCATTGGACGGAACACGATTTAGACTAGCTCCACAACAAGAGTCTACATACAGATATGTCCGAACAAGTACTGATCATATATTACCACAGAGGGTACATTATTGAGTTAAAATGCACGCTCACATCATTCTCGTTTGAAAACTTGTCCTCCTGTCTTGGCGCAATCATTCTGGTGAGTTCATACCAAAGGGGAGAAGCACTGGACTCGAGCTTCGCTCTTACTAGAGCTCATCAGCAGTGCATATCCTTGGCCATGCGGGGGTTTCAACTCCGCACATCTGACATGCGAGGCGAGCGTGTTACCACTACTCCACCAGTACACGTTGGACATATCTGAATTTTCACGTCTGAACAGGTGAACAACCTGTTCGCGGTTGAGTGATGTTAGTGGAGAGCCCGACGCATCGAACATACCTTCGTTGTGTCGATCGATTGGCCCGCCTGTCAGGACTTCCTAGTCAGGTAGCGACGCGGACGCATGAAACCTGCTGGACAATGATTGCGCCAGGACAGGTGGACGACTGTTCAAACGAGATTGATTTGATTGTGCATTCTACAAATCCCGCAATTATCCACAGCTCAATATTATTGAGTTGCAGCATTATTCACTGCTTAGTGAGAATTGCTTGTTGCCCTCTAATTGGTTCTCTTGATTTTCTTACCCAATGACAAAGTTCATTAGGTCGAAGTAAGGTTGTCCCCAAGTAAACTTTGTCCTTGCATGAGCGGAATTTCTCTGTCGAACAAATCTAAAGTCTGCGACAAACACTCATTTGCAAATCAATTTGGTTTCCACGGAAGAAGTGAATCTCACGTTTATGATGTTCTTCAACTGAATGTGCTGTCGAAGAGTTTTCAGCAACCTTGTGAGTAGTTTCCTCTATGAAAATCTAATGTCTGTTTGTAGCGATAATCCATTCTGAGCGTGGGTTACAGTACTTGATTGTTGTGACGATGATAGAGGGAATAATTCCCTGTTTATCTTTCCTGTGGTCCATACAGCATCTGTCATCGAAGCAAGCGATCTGTGGACAACATATGAAGGTTACGGCCGATTGGTGATGTCGTTGGATCAAAACCCGAGCCTGAATGCTCCATTTACAGACGTTGACGAAGTCCCGTCAAACTTTTTCACCGAACCTGGAGCGTTCGCGAGTTTATGTTCGTTTCAGTCACGCATTTACGAACTAGACATTTTCAAGCAAGAATGTGTGCACTCTATGCATCAAAGACCGGTACGCAACACAACCAGTAATCAGCCTCATTGTTGTTCTGCCTGGTCCGTACCGAACATGGTTGCTGCATTGCTGGGGCGGTCGTCCTGTTCTCAGGTACGCTTTTCGGCATCCTTGTGAAATCTCGTGCTTTCTATCATACTCACTATTTACGTTTCTGAGAATGTGCACCTGGTATTTGTTCGACCGTAGCGTATTTCACTTACTGACGTTCCTGGGTTTAACGAGTTAAGTAAACTTGCTCATGGCCCCATAGTTACAACATTTTGAGCAGGTCAAGTTCTGTGGCTCAGTTATCCGGCAATTTACGGATTCCTACTACAGAGCGTCGACATTTCGTCTTCGCATACAAAGTACGATCAATTAAGATTTAAGCAGGGATGAAACCTTGGACTCAAACACTCAACACTTGAACCAGTCGGGTCGATTTCTGTGCCCCAAGGCAAGCTAAGTGCGCATGTCAAGGTCTTTTGTGCTTATAGACTTCACCGATAGTAACTAGTCTTCGCTGCCTTTTTAGGCTCCAACAGTTTCGGGTCTTGGTTGCGGGGCAAGAATCTGAGTCATGTTTTGGGGTCAACCTGGTGAACAGTGGTTTGAATTTGCCCCGGTAAGGTAGGTTTCCGAATTTGGCTCTGAAAGCTGACCGATTGATCGTTTCGTATATCGTATCGTTCAGCTGTAACAACCTTTCTGTGCCTAGCTGCCACGCTGCCTAAAAGAAGCAGGAGGACTGAGATACTACCAGGTTACTCAAGTCTAGACAGAAACAGTTGAGATGTCGAGGCTGGACCTGAACCACGGACCTTCCGGTCAGTAAGTTCGCGCCTTAACCACTGAGCTATCTCGATCGATTGATCAGTTAATTGGTTCAAACAGCAATATACGTGTTCCGAGACTCTTTCGCAATCTTCGGTCTTTTCTACTGGAGGCTTCGCCACAAATGAAGGTGAGTTGATGCACGGCGTGTAAGACGGAGACACCGAGTGCTTTGTGTGTGGAGTTTGTAGCGGTCATTCCCTTGTTCCTTCAACCAACTTCGGTTAATCAGTTTTTTGATCATTTGGCCTAGTTTTATGACTCTGCTACCACCTGCATCATGTACCATACCTACAACCTGGACACAAGTCTGACAAAATGTCTAGTTTCAGGCCACTATCAAGCTCCTCAAGTTGACTTGTCTCGTCGTAGAATGTAAGGATAGCTAGACGGCTAGATAGGTGCGGCTAACCGCAGTATGCAGCATGTGCTTAACGGTCACGACCAGCTGGTCGCCTTCAAACTGCCGACCAAATTGACTGACAATTTCTGATGTCCATTTCAGCTTTGGGCCAAATTTGCTGACGAAGTAACATCGTTTGCCGTCTTGATTCGCATTGATCCTAACCGAGGCAGTCAACCGAACAGTGGGTGACTAGTTACTGGAATCCAGTCCACCAAAACGCATTCAGCTATGGGACTGAGTGCAACTTTTACACCGTAAATACCACGAGTCGTCGCATCAGAATCACGAGATACCCGGAGATGGATGCATGAAATAGGGGGCTGATTCTAAGCAGTTTGAGAATGGCCGAGTTTGAGTTTTATATGCATTTTTCGGAGACAGGACACACATCGACAGAACGTGTCATCCTCCCCTCCCACGAGCCGTTCTCCGACTAAGGTAACAGAACGTTCATTCTTTGCAGTTCTTGGACAACAGTTATCATATTGGGACACCAATAAATTGGTCTGAAGGATCCAGCAACTTTGTGCGCAGCCATCCCCTCTTTTTTAATACTTTTTTCACGTTAAGACTTTGAATCTAATTAAATAAACCGTATGGTTATAAGAAATCGAAATCGTTCTGCTGTACCACCCTTCCGGTGCCTAGCTACCAGGCCACCCGAAGGAAGCACGAGGGCTGGGATACTGCCAGGTTGCCCAAACCTAGGCAGGGGAAGTCGAGATGCAGAGGTCGGGTTCGAACCACGGACCTTTCGTTCAGTAAATTCGCGGTCTAACCACTGAGCCATCTCGCCCCGTATGGTCATACGGCAGGGAAGTATCAGTGTCAACACGGATGTTGTCTCTGGTGGTGATGATGATGACCGAAGATGTTAGCGTGAGTTATCTCGTTTGGTCTGAGGTTTCAGTCGTGAAAAATGAATAAACTGAAGATGCATCTGCAATGGGAGATCCTTTTTTCCCTGGGGTTCGTTCCCCGGGTAGATAGCTGTACTGGTGCTTGCACACCTGGTTGGTTTCGGGCTCATCTTATAAGTTCTGCTACCTAAAAGACACCTTCATGACCCTATAAGATCGCTCTTTTTAACAACTACGGGAACCTTCGCGCTCCACTGAACCTATTGACATTTCATTCTTTTTTCAGATTCGGGACAGTGAACTGGTAGAAATTAATCAGCTTTTAACATCATGTCTACCGGCTTTCCGGAACAATACACTCAGGCGCGTTTGTTGGGATGCTTACGGCTCTGATCCTACTTTACTCTGTCCACTGGTCACCCCGGCCAGTTGTCTGCGGTCCCCGCTAATTCCATTGATTCTTGCCACCAGTTTACCAGATGCGGCCGATTGGAGGTGGCGAACCACTTTGCTCCAACTTCCAATACGACGAGCTGACAGTCTGTCACTGTTTTTGGCCCTAGAAGCAGCGTACCGAAGCGGAAACCTGACTTCCGACCTCCCTGTCCCAGTATACATTCACGTATGTCTTACGTTTCTAAAGATCCAATTACTACTGCTCTTTGAAGATACGGAGGGTGAACCTGAGTTCTCTCATCTCTTATCGCTGCCTGCTAACGACCTGTTGTCAGTTTGTGTGTCAGTAGTAAATCATATACATAATCCACTAGGGTAGCCCATCACAAGGGAACCTCACCTACAGGTTCGCCGGATGTCGGAAGAGGTGGGGGTCGCAACCCAGGTCATGGTTGAAGGAGAAAGCGTATGTGGATTCTCCAGGAGAGTAACCTCTTTTCAGAGGATTTTCTATTGGGTCTACTCTACCGACACGCAGTGGTCTCAGCCCTCCTTTTACCGACCTTAGAGAGGTAGGGTATTGAAGGCGCTAGCCTCCGCTCGTAATAAATGATAATGTGCGGATGCAGGTGCTCAGTGGTGTAGAAATTGATGTCGTTGATAAGTGTGCGCTGAAGATAGAACGGTCAGTTGGTCTACCAGTCGGTTGAACCAACCTTGCATCGTACACTGGTCACAGTCATTATCATTTCACCTCTCACTTTTCTGGTTCATAGATCCTAATCGTCGCATTAGACACCGCTGAACAGGAAGTATTACAAAACCTTAACTTCTGATTTGAACAAGGCAGAGTAGCTGCGGGCCGCTCCACCGTTACCTCACTGAATGTTAGGTTCTTCCCCCTAACTGTGACGAAATTTACTGTCTGTTGGACCCCCATAAGAAGGCTAACTGAACAAGACCAAGTGACTGACAACGGTCTGTATGCTGAGTTAGCCAAAGCTATACAAACATCCAGCACGATAAAAGACATCACAGCTGATTAGTGGGCATTGGCAGAGTGTAAACAACTCACCAGTCAATCACGTGCACGGTTGAATGAGCCACTCTGCTTCTGCACCTCGACCCTCAGATAATGAAACTCCCGCGCGTGGTAACATTTTGGATGTGACGCCTTGACTCAAAATCTACAGTTACACCCGTGGCTGTCAGAAACGTGAGACAACTAAATCATCATCCCCATCACCGTCTTCAGCTTTGAAAAATCGTGTAATTGTTGTACAGTGGTTGTGGCCGCCATATTTTCGTTCATCGATTGTCTAGACGGGGGGTAGCAGCGGATGCCTGCATACTTGAGGTGGTAGCTGATATAATTGATGCGTCAATAGAGACAATCCAGTGGAGTTTTGATTAAGGAGGTCAGAAGGGGAAGCTTTACATTGAACGCAACAGCTTGGATGCATGCGCGTTATTGAGTGCACCACTGGTCTGTGTCTGACAATGTCCCTAACCATTGGTTTGTCCCATTTCGGGGTCTTAATCCAGGGAGACGGAAATGACCGACGCAGCTGAGTTTGGTGGTAATTACTTTCATACTTTGCTGCGCACTGCAACACTTAAACTCGATCCTTGACAGATGGGCTGATGTTACGCCTGCGCCACAGGTGATGCAGGCTCACAATAGCTGCTTTGGCCTTTGCAATCCGGATGGAAATATTGTCTTTGGCTAGACCACCGGGACTGATAGAGCTGCTTAGGTAGACACATTGTCTCCTAACTAAGTCGGCCCATCCGCAATCGTGAGGTTAGTATTCGGCACCACCCAGTCTTGCAGCAGCTCTCTACACTTTGCAGGTGTGAAGCATATGCCAAGCCGTGATGCAGATCTATTTGGATTACTCAACATCGCCTGCATTATGATGGCGTTAGATCCAAAAAGAGCTAAATCTGTGAGCAAATGCCCTCAGTTCAGCTCAGTTTTTCAGTTTACAAACTGTGCGGTGGTTCCAGCTGCTACAGCTTGGTTCACCGAGGATAAGTAGAATAAGGGGAGGTGATGACCTATTCTCTGCAGATAAATCTGTTTATCCAGTATGCCATGGAGTGAGAGCTACGCAATGAAAGGATAGTTTTGATCCAAGGCTGCCATTGGCTGCACGACAGTCGTATCTGCCAGGGTCACTAACTATTGGTTTGTCTCGTCCTTCGGTCCCCATCCGGGGAGACGGCAGTAACCAACGCGACTGAGTTGTCTGGTAAGGGATTTCACACTTCGTTGCCAAGTCATGGACTAACCGCCTCTCGGTCGTTTTTGTCCGACTCAAGGCTGGGCGCAGAGAGCTGTACGAGGCATACGAAGTACATGGCCTAACCAACGTAACGTGTGATGTGTTACCAGCTGATCCAGCTGATCCAGATCTATCGAGGGAGAGTGACCCCGAATACCATCTGACATACCTAAGCGTTGCTGATCTGGTGTTCCCGCGCAATTTATCGGAGCCACTGATGGTCAAACACAGGGAGTCTTCGAGGGCTTCCCGCATGCAGGGGTCACGTCTCTGATCCGTAAAGTGGGACAGATCTGACCGCCCTATTGGATCGTACCCTTGACATCCAAGCTGATGTCACGTTGGCGCCACAGATGTCGGAGGTTTGCAAACGCCGGCCTGGCCTTCCCAATTCGGGAAATGATTTCGTCTTTCGCCGGGACATACGCAGCTGCCCATATCGATCGATGCCCATCATCGATCGGTTCACCTGCAAGCATGAGGTTTGGGTTTGATCCCACCCGATCTTGCAGCACCATTTTACACTTTACAGGTGCGAAGCGCATACCAAAATGTGCAGCAGAATTACTTAGGTTATTTAAAATAATTTGCATCTCTAAATGTCCCCATCCAAGGAGGGTAATGTCACCGGCGTACTCAATGTGCGTAAGTGAATGCCTCGGAAGTGTTTCGATCTTAGAGATTTTAGAAGCACGTAAAAAAGACTCAAGCAGCACATCATTTGCGAAGCTAAAGAGGAGCAGTGACGGAAGATATCCCTGCATGACACGGTAAACACATACGCGCCTTCGGGAGGAGGCATGCAGAGCCTCTATAAGAGACCAAAATTTAGAAGAGACTCTCTTCATCGTCAGACACTGTCATGGTTTCTGACGACCAACAGAGTCGAAGCAGATCTGAGTTCGAGAAAGTCGATAGAATGACGAGCGAATTCCCTGGGAGGATTTCGACCACATAGGCATTAAAGGCTGGGAGTGGGTCTTTCATAATCACGTCAATGGGGAAGTTGAATAGAAAGGGAGAAAGAGGGCAGCCTTGCCTGATACCACCACCTGATGTAGTGGGCTCAGGCGAGAGCTTCCCGTAGACCTTCACGCGTCCGCGGGAGTTGGCGTACAGCGCCTTAAGGGGGTCAGGAATTTATGGGGCACACCTTTGCTCCATGGGCCCTGCCATAGTGCCTGATGGTCCACAGAGTCAAATGCAGCTTCAAAGTCGAGGAAGACCGCCATTGTTGGTTGCTAGAAGCAGTTTAGCTGTTCCAAAATCTGTTGGAGGGTGAAAGTGCGATCGGTGCATCCTCTTTCAGGACGGAATTCAGCTTTATTTTCACGGATCTGTCCCTCCTTGTCTCCAGTCAACCTTTGATGTTTAAGGCCAGTGGGCGCCTTTGATGCCACAGCTATCAGGCTAATGCTATGGTAGTTTTCACAGTGTTAGCGTACCACTTTTCAGGGCAAGCATGCAAGCACTCTTCCTTCACTCTACATCGCACCAATAAGCTTTGTTAGATGAGTCACCAGGTATTCTCCGCCCTATTTGAACAGGGCTGGACACACACCGTCCGGTCATGGTGCCTTCTCACGTTTCAGTACGGATATTTCGTACTTTATTTCTTCTTCCGACGGGCGATTAAGGTTTAGATTCCATTCGCCCGGATGTACTATTTCCAGAGACTGTGTTTCAGGAGACCAGCTAAACTGTTCCTCGAAGTGTTAGACCCATCTTTCCAATCGACGTTTTTGCGAGTGAATTAGTGAGCCACTTTTTTCATTTATCGTTTCACCGACCGTTGTTTTTCTAGGGCTAGTCGATCGTATTAGTTTATATAGGGGCACGGCTTTTTCCATTAGAATAAGCCTTCTATATCTCCCGAGCTTTCGAAGTCCACCAGAGCTCTCGGTCTATCCTTAGACTCTTCACTATTTGGCGTTTGAGGGAGTTGCGTACGCCGTCGTACTCGTTGCCTGATGGTATGGATTTCCTGACATCAATCATGGATAGCGATCTCGCCGACATCCAGTGGTCTTTTGGTCGAATCGGAGAGGTCGGACAGACAGCACTGAACGCCGCTAACATAGCTCCTTTCACATTTTGCCACGCTTCATCCACATGCTCACTGCCACCACAGTATTGGTTTACTGTGGAGAGTTGTTGGGCTAGCTAGGATCGGTACTGTTGAGCTATGGTCGTTCTTCGAAGATAGTGGATTGGCATGCTTCTTTCTAATTTGCGAGGGCCTGAAGGGAAGCGAACTGCACTATGTCGTGACCGGAATCAAGCTGTGTGCTCCGGAAGGGACGGCGGTCGTGAATTTTGGCTCTCCACCGGTAGCTGATAGCCACGTGATCCAACTGGTCCACTTTGTGGCAGCCAGTTACGCGATACGAGCGTTTATTTTGGAAATTCGTACTGTCCAGAAACACACAACTGGAGGAATCATTCTTCTTTTCTGTGTGACGAGCATCGACTCCGAATCGACTACCCAAATATGATTCCAGGGAACTCAGACGACCGACTCGGGCATTCATATCACCCACAAAGATCACAGTGTCAGTGATTCTCACCTGGCGAATGGGCCCTGATAAGTCTCGATAGGAAGTATCCTTCTCAGCGTCAAAACTGCAGCCCGTTGGAATATATGCCAACACCACAAACAGGCACCGTTTTTATGCTGAATAACCCGACAGCAGAGGAAAAACTGTTCACCCTCATCCATTCCAGCATAGCGCGTCCAGATCTGGGGCTGAGTGCAACTCTCAGACCAGCTTCTGGGTCGCCGGATACACGGAGAGTGACATGTGAGTGCACTGAGTTCGCCTTTGTCGTTTTGAGATGCATGACCTTGCTTGGGTCTTGTATGAGTGTTTCAGGGACACAGTATACATCAATTTTAAGGAAATATAAGGTCTCAGCGAGCATTGCCTGTTTACCAATTTGAAATAGATTACGGACGTTGAAAGTTACTCCGTGGAAAAGATCTCATGGAATAAGCGAAATGTTATTATGTTTACTGTTAATGGGCAGCGAAGCGTATAAGGCACATTGGTCAGATGCCTGACAATCGAATGACCCAGCAGCGTTTGCTCATGTGGTGGGGGAGGACGTCGGTTGACAAAAACCTGTTCAGGCAAATAATAGTTTCCGGTTGCCCAGGCCGGAGCAGAGGGTTCAGTTGATGTACCCCACCTTGAGCCTTTGGTTCAAAAGTCTGACCTACAAGGCAGTGGGTAGTAAGGTTTTGTTTAAGAACCCTGCCCAGAGCCGATGACTTATTAGTCTCACCTGCTCGGCCAAAGGGGTTTGGCCTAACCTGGGGGGCGCAAGGTGTTAGGAATTACTGTTTGACTGCTAACGCGACTGCTCACAGCAAGTTCCTATTGAACACCACCAGACTCTTTGGTTTTAAAAGTATTTCGACCGTATTGAATAATGCGCCGGCAGTCACGGTCAACCGTTAGGCGATCGGAGTGTGAGGATTTTAGGGCCGTCCTTCATCGGGGGAAGGTAGCATCGCTGCTCCCACGAATATGGACATACTGGTCGCCTGGGGGAAACACCTCACTACCTTCACACTCCAATCGCAGAGGGCAGTACAGCTTTACCTCTAGACCGACTCGTAGTACGGGGCTTTGCTGCTCTTGGTCTGCCTGCTCCCTTTCAGGCTCTGTGGCATGGTTGCACCTTGTTGAACAAAGTTACAGCCAGTATAGTTCGCAGGATCATTGAAGCACAGAAGCCCGACCACCACGTCAAGGTGGCAGCTTGAAGTCGGGGAGGCAACTTCACACTACCGATAAACTGGCTCACACGCAACAGACACAGCTGCAGGCTAGGGACTGCACTCGAACGGAGATTGAGTTCAGTTTTTTTGTTTTCTCTTGTATAACGATACGGTTTCATATTTCCCTAAAAAGGCACATGGAGCGCGTCTGGGCGCGTCTTAGGGTTACGCCCCCTCTCGGTAGTAATGGTGTAAGCAAGGGGGTTTAACTGGACATCAGCTGTTCTTAAGGATTAAGCGGTCGTGGGAAAACAGCGGTGGTTCAGTCAGCATGCGAGGGGTTCTGGCCCGATTGGCTCTTTCCCAATAGAGTGCCACATTTGCCCAGTGACGTTATTGTGTTGAGGTTGACGTAACTGACCTTCAAATAAATTCGCTAACCAGAATGGTGCAGAGCTAAGCGGGATTAAAAAGGGCTCCTTTAAGTTGGATTCGTCGAAGCGTCGGCGGATCGATTCACATGATGACCTAATTACTTGTGAACTGGCAACTTCCGTCCTCATCTATACGTTCCAGATCAGTACTCTACTCTGAAGACAGACACCGCCTCTACCTCCAATCTTACCAGATAAATATAACATCTAAAACGTTGACTCTATCCAACTGATGGATAATACATGTGACACACACCCCGGCAAACCACCCGTGAAGTGGTCGTAGATCTGTAGAAGCGATCGCTCAGAATCCGCTTCGCAAGGACTGATCGAAAAAGTTTATGTAATGCAGAAGTAGTGTGGGTAGGTTGGTAATTTTTCGGGTCAGATGGGGAACCAAGTTTCGGACTGGGGAGTGCGTGTGACCCATGAGAAGACACCCCTGTCAAAACACTCGTAAGAAAATTAGTACGGGTTTTAAATTCTTGGTCTTGTTTTGTACTTCTTACGGCTTTAACGGTAACAGCATATAGACCAGTTGCGGAAACTAGTGGTATGGCTTTCATTGTTCTAGCATACTCATTTATATCTCAAACACCTGCTTCGAGAATATCCACGACTACTTATTATTTTCTGTGTTAAATCGATCCGACAGGGGTATCAGCATTAGCACGATTTTACATAAATTTGCTGTTCATTATCTCCCTAGATGGCTGACTCATTCTAGCCCCCCAACCCATCCCATTATTCTACAGGGTATGTATCTTCATGCCTACAACGAACTGGTTTCGGAAACCATTTTCCGTGATACGTTCTGGTTGGTGATCGGTCTCGGCACGCTATTGGTCTTGTTGGCTTTGGGCACTGGAACCGTGGTGATTCCGATTATAACACTTATAGGAATCGGCTGGTCCCTACTGGCTGCTTACGGGCTATATAGCCGCGTGCTCTGTATTCCTCACTTCCCCGTACTCAATCTTATGGCTGTCGTGTTGGCTATTGGACTGGGAGCTGATGACTTACTGGTCTATTTTCAGGTTCGTTTCACTAGCTCTTGTTTGTACAGCGATCCTCATACGAAAGGACGATTTCCTGTGGTTCGTTCATTTTTTAATGGATTCTCTTTAGAGAGAACACTGTACACGACAGAACTTCTGATCAGGAATTGGCTTACGCAAATAATATTTACTGTGGATTGTTTTGGTCACAAAAGTTATTCACACATGTTCTTGTAGTCAATTCAATTCAATTTATCAGCTATAAACCGTGTACCATAGCCACATTGGTTCCAGCTGCTACAGTTTCGATCACCGGAGAACGGGAATGTGGAACGTACAATCAAGCATTAGAAGCAAAGGCGTGTTCAGTTTGTTCGGAAATTGGGTAGCTACACATTGAAGACGATGGCTTTGATACACGAGCGCCACTGACTGCGCGATTGGGCCATTTCTGCCAATGTAGTTAACCACTGGTGATGGCTTAGTGGTCGGAGCCCAGAATTTACTGACCGGAAGGTCCGTGGTTCAAACCCGACCTCCGCCTCTCATCTTCCCCTGCCTAGGCTTGTGCAACCTTGCAGTATCCCAGTCCTCGTGCTTCCTGCTTGTGGCATGGCAGTTAGACACCGAAAGGGTGCTACAGTTGAGGGAATCTTAACCCATTACTAAGCGGCAGTGCGTTCCAGTCGGAAGTGGACTGCTTTACTGCTGATGTTGGAAAAACTCGGTCGATTCATGCCAACTTCAACCCCACATCATTGCGACTGCAACATTATCCCGTCCTATTCACCTACACAAACTGCCTTACCCGACTCACCAACAGTATGCCCTAAGCAGCAGAAAAAACGTGGAATAACAGGCAATAATAGTCTTTTGATACTTTGTACACAATGTGGCGATAAAAGCACTGTGAAAATCTCCAGAATGTTGTACTTCTGTACAAAATCAACAGTTAAGTCTGCAGATTAGAATGTTAACAGTAAAACACCAGAGCTTCACCATCGCAGCAGTGCTCAATGTCTTTCAATACATGCGAATGGCCGCTCTCAGACCCTTTTACTAAGTAGGTCTGTGTGAGTCAGTCGAGCATGGTCCATAAATACGTAAGTATACAGTCCGGACTGTATTTAGTGCATGCCTTAGATTTTTCCGTGTGAAGAAGACTGAAGCCCCTTTTAGAGTAATGTCCATGCACGAGAGAAAGGTTTTGGTCAGACTGAGCTCGAGATCGCTCAGGTGAGCGACGTTTTCTACAAGGTCCTTACATATAGCATACCTAGGAGTTCTAACGGAATTATCCGCAGCATTTTTGTGTTACCGTGGCAATGTGCATCACGAAATCGACTGTCTGTCTAATCTCTAATCAGTTACTCTTTTCTATTTACTGATTTCTCTATGAATTTGCCTTAGTACCAGTAGATTGCGATCCGTGAGGCTGATTGCAATGACAATCCAGTAAAACTTNTTGTATTGCTATCACAAGGCTCCTATATTTGCAATATGACAGGTATTCACACCCAATCCCATAAAAGCTGATTTTAGGTATATTATATATATATATATATATATATATATAAATTCGTTTCGACTTTGTTTTGTTCTCAGGTGTGGAAGACAAGTCTTCGGCGTACGCCAATAGCGAGCTCGATGAATGGTGATTTGGAATTAGCCACACTCTCTCCATGGAGTAAGCCGCGCCACTCTAGAAGCACCGGCCTCAATGAAACACGCGCTGAGTGTTCGAAGTTTTGCGGCAATGGATGTTTTTCATTCCACGATCCTTCTACTTCATCCGGTGCTAGCGTACTCGCTGTCCAACTACAATTCACCTTGCATCATGCTATACCCTCTATGGCATTGACATCCATCGCCACTGCCTTGGGTCTATTGATCAATTTTCTGTCTTCCATTGTGGCCGTCCAGCGCTTCGCTTTGTTTTCCTTATTGATCGTGTTGTGCAATTTTGTTTACGTTGTCCTGGTTGCTCCGATCGTTTTTGTTTTGTTCAGTTCATTGTGTATCTTTTCATCGAACCTCACTAGTTGTATGGCTAACTATTTTGACACCATTTCTAGTCATTTCTCAAATCTAGTCTTACGCGGTCGTTTCTTTTTATCCTCTCTTTTTCTGATTGCCGTGACAGTATGCACTTATTTTCTACTGTTCAAAAGAAACTTCACTATACCTTCTGGTGGAGGAAAGACATCCTTTCTCAGATCAAATCATCTTTTTGAGAGCTTTCTGAACACGTTTACCAACTGGTTCTGGATGGAGCGCAACTTACATCAAATATCTACCCTCATACCCGTTCATTTTGTGTGGGGTTTTCAACCGGAAGATGATCGTTCTTTTTGGACTTTTATCCACAAGCAGCCTGTCGAATCAGCCCGGTGGATTCCAGACGAAAAACTCAATCTGACCTCAACGGCTGCTCGTGAGTGGCTGTTCAAGTTCTGCGATCGACGTCTTCGTCAATTGCCTTACTTGTTTAAGTCAACTGATATGAACAGTCAGCATTATGGTCTTCCAGCGCTTGACCTCGCGCACCTGAACCCCTACCTGGATGCACCGTTATGGTGTCCCTTTGGGCGTTTCACCAATTCTCTTGACAATTACATGTTCGCTCATGCGTGTACAAACGTAAGCAGCCGTTGTTGTTTTGGCTCAAGTTCACCAACGATTTTCTCCCTATCTCCATGGCACTTTCGCCTGTGTCTTGAAGAGTACACATCATTTGAACATCATATTTTACCTCGCGAGTTTCAGTCCGGCTTCCGCTTTCCGGCGACCCATTCTGGCGAGCCACTGGGCCTTATTGTGTCTGTTCTCACCAATTTATCCATGTTGACCAGTACACATGATGAACTACGTCGAGGAGTTTATGATTTGTCCGCTTGGTTCCTCGAGGCTCTCACCACCGCACCCGATCATCTACGTGGTGGTCGTCTTGTGCTTCCTACTCTGGGTCCATTTGAGGTGGAAAAGAACGTTACGGAGTACGTGTATTGGAGCATATTGGTCGCTATCCTCTTAGCTGCCTTGTTGGTTCTCTTGAGCACCGGCACTCTATGCCTTGCTGTTATTGCCCTCGTTAGCCTGTTTGCTTGTCTAGTGACCACTGGAATGATGTTAATTATTATTGACAATTGGTCCCTTGGTATTGTTGAAGGATTGGTACTTAGCCTCGCAGCCGGACTAGCCATCGATCCATGTCTCCATCTGGCACTATCCGTGAAACGAGCCGGTGGACGATGTTGTGATACTGGTCTTGGTTGGACAAGCAGGTCTGTTCATACCTCTATGTGCATGCTCAATGCGGCAGTTACTGGTTCCGCGGGAAGTACCGCGATAGCAGGTTTGTGTATGATCGCCTGTCATTTGTTATGCTATCACCAGATTGGTGTATTTCTCTGTGTTCTGATGACATCGTCATGGCTAATGTGTTATGTGATGTTTGCGAGCAATTTGGCTTCTTGGTTCAGTATCTGGGAATTATGTCGCAATAGACACTGATGTTATCTTTCCACTGCTATTTATTACAATGTACATGACTATGCATTTTTCTATTTGTTACTTTTGTTTACTTATCACGTTCATTTGACACAAGAACTCCCACTGTTGTTTTGCGTAGCGTCTTCCTTTTCAACAGGTTTATTAATCTTCCTGTCTCCCCTGCCGTCTTTTGTTTTGTTTTTCCTGTATATGGTGTTGTAGGGAGCGGTTCATATTGCTATCACACGTACCGTTAGACGACGTTCCTTACCGTTTAAGTGAACCCATTCGTCATTCACCTCGTGTGAATTTCTTACATCGGTTAATAACCAGTGCAAGCGAACACCAATTTCCAGCGCGTTTTTGAGGCATACTAGAATTACACCTATTGTTCTTCGGGATTCCGTTCAGAGCCCGAGGGTAATGAGGACGAGTTCTTCTTGCTGTGATTTGGATCCACCTCTGGCCTTTCGCTTGCTCATGTCTGGGCTCGATTAACCTTGTAGCACATCGGCCTATGTGCTTCCTTTCTGTGGCATGTAATTAACACTATACGGCGAAAATTCATTTAAGAAAACTGCTAGTATTCACGCGCCTGTGGACTGAACGCTAACGCGGGGACTTGAGTCGCTGTTTGGTAACTGGCAGAAAACGTTATGCCTACTTCCAGCAGCCTATGGGACCTTAAATTGGTTTGTGTGTCATCATCTTCAGCGGACAAAATGCGATTGTCCTAGCTGCCACGTCATCTCTATTGTGTTTTGATTGGCTTTATTCATTCGTTCTCCAGTGTCTTAAATTTCTTTTGCGGATTAAAAAATAGGCGATCATTGGTAATGGTTGGTGTTCATTCCACGTGTGGCATTCCATCAGCCCTAACGTACAGACGCAACCGCCAAAGTTGAATCGAGGATAAATAGGAAGGAAGTTTTTCATATATTTCGCCATGGTCATCTCCCACTTCTATCACCCTAGAAGCCGTGCAACCGTAACAACAACAAAATAGTTTCCCCCATTGTAGGAATAAAATATGGACGCTATGGACGCTATCCGGGTGGTCATGTAAATTCATCAGGGATGGATTTTATACTATTATACAAGGTGGGAAGAGTGCGTTCATTCACTCCTGTCGATAAGATGAAACAACGATTTGACTTACGCTGATCGTGTATTTGACTTTGCTCTACGAAGCAGTGCTGTATCCGTGTACATACCAAATGATAAGCAGTCTACTTCGCAGAGGAGTTTGAAGGTCACGCAAAGCGTGGATGTTGCTAGGGTGCCCTAGCTTCAAGGATTGGGTCTGTGTGGTCTTTGTTAAGGACACTGGGAACCGATAGTCTGCCGTCATTTTCGTCCCAATCATCATGAGCGACAAACCAGTGCTACACTGGCTTACAGGCGCGCCAATTTATTTGAAGCGTTGATATGAAAACAAGCGCAAAGGGGGAAGAGGGTGCCCAGTGCCAGTCTTCTCCCAAATTCTATATCACACTTCCGTCATTCAGCTAGAAAATCTGGATGGAAATTCGCAATGCGGAAGCCATTGTAGCCATATTTTAGTGTCTCAAGCCAAGTACAGTGAACGTCATGCAGCGTTCGTCATTATGGGTGAGCCACACTAGCACTTTGGAAGGATTGCATCAAACCGACAGCAGACCCCTCCCTTTCCCTCTTGTTTTCCCACCCGAACCAACGATTTCACTAAAGTACGTTCGTGCACCAGCGAATTAACGACTTACAACATTGGCCTATCGTAAAGGGTGTTTTTCATTGTGTCTTGTGGTCAATGTTGCCCACCTCCAGTTGTCCAGATGGGCTGTGAGTAATGGGCAACGCTATTATTAACGTTGCCTTATTAGCGGACCACCTGCACCGAGACACTTGGGTACAACTCTCAATCAAGGGGTTGCGGCGGTTACTTGTTCCTTCAATCAGCTTCGCTTAATTTGTCTAGTACATCCGTGATCACTATATCACGCCACTCATTTGTTCCGTAGCCGCACAAATCACGTGACAAAACTCGGTCCCACTCGCAACCTAGACCGACAAGTCGGTTCCCGTCTTGTACGCGTCGGAACGATTCTATGTATTATACACACGTCAAACCTTCCTACATAAACTTACTACAAAAACTGTTATTAGTGCATATAACTTCTGAGTTATATTATGGCTATCATCAACTGTGCACTAATAGGGGCTCTAGTGTCATGCATAACCCGTATATCCTGCCTCAAACCATGTTGGTTTGCCAGTTTACTTTGATACCCCTCATCACAAGACTAAAGTGCTCACAACTGTTGTACACCGTGTCCTGCACTGCTGAGGCTGGGCTCTTTATCCCAGGATTTCCAATACTACTAATTAAGCTTTCTTTTGTTAACAGTGTTTCAGTTTTACCTGCCCACCTCCAAGGCTTCCCGGAGTAACTCCTTTTCGTGTATTTTCATCAGACAGTTTATTTCAAACGAAAGCAACGAATATCTGGTCAGTTTCGCGTTCACTAGTCTGCTTATGACTCCTCGTCGTCCTCCTCGTCTTCGTCATCGTCGTCGTCATCTTCATCCCCATCCTCCCCATCTTCTTCCTCACTATCCTCTCCCCAAGGCCATTCTCCAGTTTGCATGTACTGTTTCCACTGGGGTATTACTCCCATCTCCTCCATATCAAGCATATCCAACTGCTGGCACAATACACACCAAAAATCCATCATGCACTTGTGATAGGCCAGCGGGTCGCGGCAAGTGTAACAACGGTAGAATTCGACCGGACATATGAGACAGAAATAAGTAAGACACGCACACACCGTACGTGCTGAGGCCATGGCTGGCATGATAGAGCGTACAACGCATTCGAAGACGTTGGGATGGTAGGTTTTCAAGTGCATTTGTAGCCAGTCGTCGCAACAGACGGCGAATCGCCAACATGGTACGCAAATACAGCACATTTTGGTGTGTTCCACCTGCGATATACTTCACATCAGACTTCATGTGGTTGTTGTATGACGAGCCATACTGACCTGCTGTGTTTTATTGATTGTGATGTTCAAGCTGGACCGGAAGGATCACGTGGGTTTGGTTGATGTAAGTTGGGAAGGCTGGAGCTAGAAGCCCCTTTGATTAGGTAGACAGATGAGGGGTAGACAGTCGTCTGACTCACCCATCTGTCTTCCGGCATGGTGGTACTGAGCGCAGCGATTTACTTCCCTGTGGTGATGAAATAGTGCTACTTCATACCCTAGTTCCTTACAATGTAATTCCACCAAAACCGAAAAGTAACGGCTATCCTGGGGAGTCTACGCTACAGGGTAGAAGGAAAAGACCAGTTGAACCTAAAGTTGTTTTGCAAATAATCTCGATCATCCATGCGTTTAACAATTTGTGCTCTTTAAAATGGGTTAGCTTCACAGGGGGCCACGTAATATATAACAGCCGTAACAACACATTTGAGTTCCACGCTGAATTCATCGAGTTTTCGCACTCCAAGTATTACTAAGCGGTCACAAGTATTCAACAATAGCAACAAATCCCGATGCGTTTCGATACGGACGCAGGTATTCTGGACACTAAACAGTATACGGGGCTGTAAGTGTCCACTTCTGGCTAACTGAGTGATGAAGCTCAAGGCCATTTAAAAAATAAATTTACAGATAGCTTAGACAGTCATCCACTACCAAGCTTTTTTGCCACCCTAAAAACTCGGAAATTTTTTCTCTTGCCTCTGAGAACAAAAGTGATTAGAGGAGAGATCACAAAGAAGGATCGCAATCAGGTACTATGAATGGCCGTTGTACTTCAGTCTTGCTTGAGCTCGTCACGCAAAACTCGGTTCTTCAGTTTTCACTAAAGGCTAGTCTGTGTCTACGTGGCTGGGCCGCCTCACCATACATTACTCATGTATACGGATACCCAGTCCCAAATTGCTAAAGGAGTTCATTTATGTTGCACGATTGGGGACTCTACTGTCAAATATCAATCAGGTTTCCGTATTAGAGAGGTCCATGTAAGCAATTTGGAACAACCTACTGTATTTCACTAAATAACTTAGCAGGAGAATCTGGAGTTGATTATGTTTGAACCCTTGATGGATTCAGTCTGCCAGGTCTGCACAAGGTCATTGAGTTTTGATCATCGGCTGGAGTCCTATATACACGAGTCCGTCAAAACAAATGTATACAGGAACTCAGACGTAGAGCACAGGATGGAAGACCCTTTTCAGCTCTACCACATCCTAGCTCAGCAGTTCCACACAATATTTTTTGACGGTGGCGTTATAGAGTTCCCAGTGAAGAACTTGCGATATTTATCGTAAATTACCTAAGTGTCTTTCAGGTTTAATACTGCGCTTTCTTGCAAATGGACAGGTTTAGCTCCCCAAAACTGCTTTGTTTGGCTTCATTTCAGCAGTTGTTGCGTCACAAACTTGGCTTGATAGATGCAATTTGCTCTCAGACTCTAGCGGAAACCTCTCGGTATTATGGAATGAATGATTCTGTTTAACGAAAGCCACTTCCATAGAATGGTGTGTTCTAAAGCACCCATAGATATTCTAGCACATGGAACATCTTATTATGTAATGTAAAAATCGTTTGAACTGTCCAGTAGTCGTGTTGCTTGATGGTCGAGTTGCCAGCACAAGACAGCTTCATTGCCTGAAGGACCGAAGTGGTGTTCGGTGGTAATAAGAGAGCGGTTGTGCAGTGCTTTTAACAGACACGCTGCGTTAAAAACAAATTTTTAAACAAAGCCGATTCTCGGCCAGCACTAGTGTATTCGAGCTAGAAATAGGAACCTCAGTGCAGGGAGTACCTGTGTTGTTTAATAACAATACCGTACATTTAGTTGCTTATCTGACAAATAAACTCGTAAAACTACAAGAAGCACTTGCTTGATTTCAGAGCATGCAGCCAACAACATTGAGGAGGACTAAAACCATGGAAAGTTGTAAATTCTTGGTCTCTTGGAGAAAATCGCTTTGCACACGGGCCCATGATCCAAGCTGATGTCCTACAGTCCTAGAGTTTGCTACAAGCTCCTTGTTAGCGGCCGAAATTGCTCAATTCTGTGGATTGTGTAACATGAAGGAGGCTTCTTCAGATGGACGGAACTGTACGAATTTCCAAAATCAAGGGCTAAGCAAGCGGTGAAATGGGGATAAACAGAGGAATAAAAAACGCTCTACGGCGGACACCTGAATGGAAATTTTTCCTGGAAATCACGACGTTTCTGTAAAACTGACCTCACTAGTTGTTATGCGACCTGGATATTCAGTGTTACACAAATGGTATTTTGGGAAGAAGTTCTCAGTGGTCATTGTCATGTTAGTATTAGGATATTTTCCGAATGCTGTCTGGCAATTTTCTTGAACATACTTGAACTGGGGAGAAGAATTAATCACTTATAGGAGATTCCGGACGCATCCTGGGGAGCATACATGCTAATACTGTCTCATCAAAGACCGAATGCATAAGACAGATGTCTCCGAGATGAAACTGGGTCTACTGATACCGTGCCGTTGTTGAGGTTGTTGCACACTGAGTCCAAGGCAGTCCCAGGTCTGAAATACCTGACCTTCAAAATTCATCTATGAATTGCAGCGTCCTAGAGTTCTGGCTATGCATTCGACCGTGTGTCAGCAGTACCGTGCTTTGTTGGACTTCAATTAAGAGTGCGCGAACCCGGATTAAGTAAAAAAAAACACAGCAAACGAAATGATATAATTTCACGTGGCGGATATGCTGGCGTATTTCGGGACGATGGGCGGAAAGTCCGCAGGTGGCCCAGGTACCCTCGTTGCGTGGCACGATATTGCATTCATGTATCCATCCAGCAATGAGCGTTATTAGGATTGTTCCAAGCCGATCGGATGCAGGTGATACAGAATAAATTCCATGACATACATCATCATCGGAGAGACCGAATGTAGGGCAATTTGTCGATGACTGAGGCGAATCTTTGGCAGGGACCAGAAAAAAAAGATTTTGAAGTGAGTAAATACCAGAATATAAAAACCACCTTATGGTAAGTCAACTTTTATTGTTTTCTGATCCATAATTAAATGTGATTAGTATGTATAGTCCATTGCCGCAGTGTTCGTTCTCAAGAAACTTCCAATGATAAGTTCAGTAGACCAGCTCGATAGCTGGTAGCAAAAATGATCACCGGAGGCAAAAATCAAGGCTGAATTTTGGGTCCAAACATCTTGGCTCACAATAGCTAAGCAGGCATAAGCTGCCATGCTAAGGAGCGCAAGCTTTCCCTGAATTTAAGAGGCAGTGCTTGTCGGTGCAGACTGCCGTGTTTTGTTTAATTGTTTTGTTTTGTTTAATTTGTCTTTCGACCGATAAGGGGCGTAGATTCATTTGTGTAAGTACTCTTGATTGTGGTTGGTCCGATTAAGTAGTTTTTTACGTTTTGCTGATGAAATACGAATGCTTACATTTCTCCACCGAGATCGGAGTTGATTTCGACTTCTCAAATACTTGAATTTCAACATTTTCGAGTACAGTTCTTTGAGTCCAATCGGGTAGAACAGGTAAATGCCATTATCATCCGAAGCCTCATATTGTATCATTCCAACCACATCCCCACATGCAACTGCAAAAGAAGGCGAAAAAAGCAGTATCCTATATCGTTTCAGCCTCGAGTGAAGGAATTGAAGCTTCAATGACAGGAAAGTCAACGGCTCTGTCGTCACACTTAGACCACTGATTATTTGTGATTATGAAAAGCAAATCGGAAATCAATAAATGAATGTACAGTCGTACCGGCTGACCTTCAGAGCACGGAACGACATTGTCTATACTAGTGACGAAGGGTTTGCTAACCGATATCTCAGCTCCGTTGATATATCGACTTTCACCTGATCGATCGCTGGTAAAAGCACCCGAACTCTTCAGATATACTGTTTGTAGTGGTGCCACCAACTTCTACTCCCGTAAAAAAACATGGTTTTACAACCACAGCAACTCCCATAATGATTATCGGGTTTTTCAGTTGAAGTTTTCCGCTTGTTCTAAGATCTAGAAGCATGCAGTTAAATTTGACGGAGTGCAGCAATTTCCAAGTTACATTGGTTTTAACTATAGATTCAACCGAATCTCTCGCTTTCAAATAGATGCGTTGCACAAAGGTCACCTCACGATTCAGCCGACAGTATATCGAGATACAGTTTCTTAACACACCACAAATTAGAGATTCACTGTGTGTGTGTGATTTGCAAATAAACGTATTTTGCTGATTAGGTATCATTCTGTCTGAGCTTGAAACAAGCTCACGTTTCTTGTACTCGAAGTACAAATTCACGTCTCCTTGCAATTACTATGTATTTACTTCGAATTAGCCACAGCACAGTCATATACAGAGTGGAGCCACATAACTTGAATTAATATCCGTACAGAGCTCTTATCTAAGAAGTTGCAGATACATTCCATACAAGTAATACCCTCCGGTGCCTGTTTTCGGGTGCTGCACATAGGGTGGGATTAAAGACCACACGTTTAATTCACCTTATCTGAATGAACTCAGTTTGCCAGAGGTAAACCCGGAGAACTTGAAAATGGCTGTCATCCAGATTGGACAAAACAATGTGAAACTTGGTCGTAAAGAAAGTGGCTTATCCCATATGTTAGAAATACTATAAGCCGCCACTCACCTCCGAAGATCTGGGCACTAAAACGATGTCATTGGTCAAAGTACTGGATTTTCACACGTGACCGAACAGTCAAGTTAAGAATGAGGTGTATGTACACATCACTGGTGCCATAATAGGGCTTCTGCAATTGAAGTGCCTTCTGACATGGGTCAGCTCCAAAGCCGGAACCTACGCCTGTCCGTTTTATACTAATTTATGGACGCCAGACATGGAAACTACAGTGCGGAGATGTATGCAACCTTCAGATGTTCGATATCCGATATCAGAGATTCATAGTCAAAACAAGATGAGCTTGTCGGGTCTCTGGTGAAAAAGTTACACGACTGCTGGCAGCAAGCATTGTGAAGTTTATTTCTTGAATCCTATCGACTCAAGTCTTTGTCGCAGTTTGTGTTGTCTGTGGGGGCAACTGAAAACTTGATTGTCTACCGTCATTTCCGACGGATGTTGCTGCAGCCTGTCAGATGGGGGCGACTGCAGAGCAGGATATTCAGAAACTTGGTTTACCCTGCAGAAGAAATCAGTAGCATTAAAATAAATCAAGTAGTTACATGATAAATGGAATAAGATATACATGCTTGGGATAACTCAGTTGTGGAACTCATCTAACTGATCAATAGCAATTTCTGGTCTGAACCACCGTATGTTCTTTGCAGTTTGAAATCTCTTAGGGATATGACAATAATTCTGTAATCACGCTAAATCATAGTATCTCAGTATCTTTTTACGAAGGATCCTTCCACAGCAGAGGGGTCTTCTAAAAAGGGAGTCATCGCAGTGTTTCCCACCGACCAAGAATCGGTACGCGAATCCCTTCATGAGAAGCAACCATCTAAAAGAGGTCAGAGAGTGGAATTTGCGAAAGAGGGTGTGCCACAAAAAACGATCTTTTGGTATCTCCCATGGCGTGGCTTCACTTGGGATGGAAGGGTTTCCAACAAGCTCATTGCTAAGGAACTTTTTAGTTACCTTTTCAGGGTAATAGCATCCTTTTACGGAAGGCTTCCCTTAGACAATGACTATGTTCTCCTTCCATCTGATAGTTCCTCTTAGACAACCATTATATTTGAGTTACATTTAGACGCTGTTGACGTTGATGTTGACGAAATTGGGTTGACTTTCATCCCATAAAAAATGAAATAAATCTCAAAGCACACATTGATGGAACATTCATTGAACGAGATTCATTTGTAGGATCACATGGTTGTTTTCTTACTTAATAGTCTCTCTGCTTTAGTTTCTTTAGGGGCCGGACATTCAGGGTGTTGCTCAAGAGCGTCTTCCACAATCTTCCGAACGGCTGCTCGAGATAGAACGTAACTGGCCGAATTATAGTAGGGACGCATTGGGGGCCCCTTAAACAAAGTGGAAACACAAAGGTTAACAGCGGACCTGACACACCTTAGTAACGAGGAAAGCGTTTCGTGTCACAACTAAAATGAACTGCACGAGTCCAGTGGTTCCAGACAAGAGTTGAAAGCATGCATATCATGCGTACCTGGTGATCTATTACCAATGCGCATATAATGATTTGTCAAAAGTTACGGTTAACATTGTCGAAGTGTGTTAATTCCACTATCTGTGATGGGTTAGAAAGTGAAGGGAATATCCAGACGCAGAACAGGAATGACTTATTAAACAGACAGACCAGCGCCAACTTGTTCAATATTCAAGTCATAACTGCTGCTGAAGGATGCAGTTTGGAAAAATCCGGAGGTTGTCCAATCCTGAAATCGGATACGATTCTCTTTCGGTTGAAGCCTTACTACTCCATCTAAATCTCGTTTGTGATACATAGCACCAACTAGAGGTTGCCAACTGTTTGAGTCAGGAAGTTTGGCTGACTAAACGCGGTTATACTTGTTTTTGGTTAATTTCCTGTTTCTCTGTTGCTGAAAACTCAGCACACGGCTCAACTATAAACATGTTCATCTGTTCAAACGTAGAAAGTGAGGTGCTTCTAGCAGGCACGTATGGAGGGGTATTAACACATCCGTCTGACATGTCCGATGTCCTGGGTTCAAACCCAGGGGAAGACGGAGAATATACACCATTTTTGAGGCCTTATAAGAGACGGATTTGATTCTACTGCTTGCTCCTTTAGGTACGCACTAAACAGAATAATTGGATCAGGACAAGAGGGAGACTGCCCGGCAAAGCAGTGAATTATATTGTGTTGAATGTATAGAGGCCTGAAAAAACGCTGAATGATCCAGGTTAACGTCTAACCATTGCGGTAGATTATTGGTTAGACAGTTACTATAGTGGTGAATTAGAGGGGAAGTTTTATGTGGTAATCCATCGTTGGGTAACTCTACTCATTTGTAACTATATTTAAGAATACCCTAAGGAAGCACATCCGTGCAAGCACTGCTTGTTTTGTCTAACGGAATTGAGTTGGCGAACTGACAGCGGCTTCGTTTAGTTGTTCGGTTTGGAGAGTTTGTATGTTTTTTGTTATCGAGATTATCATTGAGGTGACTACTAGTTGGCGAGAACGAAAAGTGCACGAGATTGCATCTTACACCAGCGTGGTTGCATCGAACCTGGCTGAGCTGCTGTCAAAAGATGCATCACCCTTTACTGCAAAATATAACACTGGTTGAGATACTCTCATTGATAAGCCAGAAAATAGCGACAGAGCGATAAGGCATCCCACAATACGGTCTGTTTGACCCATGTTAGTCACGCTCAAATATGAATTAAGCTAAACATCAGAGACCAATGGTGCAAAGAATAGGATTCTACCAAGTAGGTCATATGGTACTAAACTTCTATCTTCCCATCAGAAGAGTAAGAGGAAAACAATGAAACCCCCACAATGACCTTAATTGGTCGCAAAAGCGAGGTTCTTGATTAATTCTACCTATTCCTAAGAAGAAACCTTCTTGTCGAGAAGAACTTTTGGCAATCCTTGAAGGCGCTTCTTCGATGTATACAGACACTTTACCAGACATCTCTTTAAACTTCAGAATTCCAGGGGTGTGTCTGAAGATGTCCAAAAGCACTCTAGGTGGACAAATTAACTACGCTAGGTGTTAGCCGTTAACCACACACAACCACCAACCCAACGCTACGCACCACTACGCTCCCGAAAGACAAGTTAACTGTGTGATATGTAACCTTTTTGATGATAGGTCAATCACACTTCTTAGACATTATTAGATATTTATTGCAGGAATAAAAAATCGTTCGTTGCCTAGCTGCCATGCCACCCAAAGGAAGCACGAAGGCTTGGATACCGCCAGGTTGCCCGAGCCTAGACAGGAGAAGTCGAGATGCAGTGGTCGGGTTCGAACCACGGACCTTCCGGTAAGTAAATTCGCCCTCTAGCCACTGAGCCAACTCGCCCCCTTGCAGAAATAACGAACACTTTTCATTGAACGTCGGACAACCCTCGATTGCGAAAACTATCACCTTTGGAAATTTCAACAACAACTTCGAGTAACTCGGCGACATGTATATCCAAATAAATGAACATCTTCAAGATTCTTCACTTCTCTTGTGTTCCAGGCTTAGATGTTGAATAGTTCACCTCCATGACCTCTGTAACAACCTCCTTGTGTCGGCCTTTGTTAGGACATTGTGAAGTTCCCACATTTTCCTTCCTTATTTGTAAATCCAGCCCCACTTTTGTGTAGAATATGTGCACTTGAACCGGTATTTGTTTGTTTGACCGACTTTGTTTATTCGAGGTCACTAGGTCGCTTATGAGCGTTCCTCCGTATGCATAACTATCACACGTGTCTGAAACTGCATCCTTCGCATTGTTTATACCTTTGTAATCCAAGTTAATCACTGATTGATGGGGATTGTATGCAGCAGAGTTTCGTGTATTTTTATGTTTTACATCATCTTTATATCTTTTTATGTTAACTGCACTGTATAGAAACCCAGCCCCAACTTTGTTTCGCCTAATTGGAGGTTCTGATAGTACGCGTTGCTCTTGTCAACGACTACTAATCCTAAGTTTGACCACATTTTGTAGGTTAGAGTCAGATGTCACTTACTTGAAATTTATGGCCTATAATGTGTGGCTCTTCAGGCAGATGAGACTGCATTTGAAGCTGAAGATTTTCCATTAACACGTAGGTTTGAGATTCCGCATGTAGGTAGAAGTCGTAGAACTCCACATCAGTGTAAAGATGGCGAATAACCGAAGTCAGTTTTGACCAGGACGCGTTTGCACCTGCTGCAAATGGGTGAAATAATAAGCTATGTAATCTTTCATGAAGAAAACTGCTCATATATGTAATCAACAGAACGATGTATGAAAGGACAGTGATGATACTTACTGAATGCCAAAATGAATACCAAAATAAGCCAAAATGAAGGCTGTACACGCAGCTCCAAAAATCCTACGCAGGGGTAATTCATTCGCCCTAGTATTAGGCAACCACAGAAAATATTGGTCTCAATTGTAACCAAGTGGTCATTTCGCAAAAAGACACTTGTTTTTCCGGTCTTATCCAAAAGATAATATCTTGAGGTGCGGGGAGGTATGGATTGCTGAGAGAAATGAAGGATAAATACAGGCGACCACATGTGTGCCTGAAGAAAGAATATACATTACGTATTCAAGGAGTTACCCATAACCACTGTCTGCCCTCCAAAAGCTAACATTTCACAGTCCTGTGCGGCTCCTGTCGTCATGTTTTTGGGATTGGCCGTTAGGGATTTTCACTGATTTCATACTGAAGACAGTTTTCTCTGGTCGGTTCGCCTGACTGAGGACCTCGTGGGTTTCGCCTGTGCTGTTTTATAGCCTCTGTGTGCAGGTCACCAAATCATTATTCAATATCTAAGTAAAATATTTCCTACGCTTTGTATTCACAATCTGTTTCAGACTATCTTTGCATGTCCAGTAAGCAGTTATGGGGTTGCTTCGCCTTAATCCTTGTACACTTATTTCAGTCTATGCAACACTCAGGTACTATGGGTAAAAATTAACAGTAACATCTGTCTGTTGCCATATTACACAATGTTTCTCCATCTTTTATACTCTAAGGTCGCTGAAAGTCACACTAAACCGTCCTAGAATCAGGTAAAATTGTGCCGCGCTCAACAAAACGAATTCCTTCTACGATAGAAAATGTTGGGCTCCTCCGTAATCACTCAAAGACGGTCCCCCAGCTTCAAAGAATAACTGAAAGTCCTAAATGAAAAAAGTGTAGGTAAAAATCTTACTGAGCAAAATTAGGCAAATTGTTAGTTTCTTTGGCTGAGTACTGGCGTAGCGGTGGATACTACTGATGGGGCATGCGAGTAGCATGTGTTTTCTCGTAACTCCGCCTTGATCTAATGGAAGGTGGGATTTATTACGGAAATTGTGGAACTGCTTTGCAGTTTTCGTTTACAGTTGCTTGATTATCAATGAATATCCAGGAGAGTTCAGGAAGACGCGTTCAACAAGAAGGCGGATATTCAGTTTTTAAAAACAACGTGCAAATGAGAATTTGACTTTCCTGTCCAATAGTCTGTAATTGTTTGGTTGGTGTTTCACAATAAAGAGCTCCGCAATGAGGTGCTTTCCTCCTTACGCTGGTAGAAATCGCCAACCCTGAAATTGTGTTCAAAAGTGATTCGTACGGGCGCTAGCGTGGTTGGCTAACTAACTGATAGGACTACATGACTCTCATGCCCCGTGTTAGTTTTAGCCAACAGGGGGTTGAACTTTAACCATCGAATTTCATCTGAATGAGACCCTCATGTTTCATCCGTCTTGCTACTTTCTATATCTGTCTGAGTTTGGCGGAGAGATATCGAAAGGATACTTCCCAATGCATCTGACTACGCTCATTCTCGTCCCATTATGTGGCGACAATCTGAACCTGTAGTGTGCAAGACGTCTAGTTGTTACCATGGTGTGAACAGGCTGGCCTCGGTAATAAAGGACACCGAAAATATAAGAATAAATAAGGTCGCGGCTGAATATGCTGGGATAGGCTGCAACAACTGGACCTGTTTTCGGTTAAAAAGAGGAACGTGCGGCGCCTGATTCAAACTTTTGATCTAATCAGCGGTCATACGAACATAAATCTCGTCAGTATGTTTACTTTTTACAGCCAAACTAACCTCAGAGGCTAGAAGGGGACGCCAACTAAAACTGGGGGGGGGCAGTATTTGTTATTCTGCAAGTAGCCACTCGCAAAATCAGGTTAAGCCAGCTGCGAGGTCATTTTAATTCGCCATTTACCCTCCAAAATAGTGCGTTAGGTATCCCAATATAAAACTACGGAAGAAACTCATGGGGAATCCTTTGCTCTGGTGCAGGACAACTATCATCCAAAGTAGTAGAAACCAGCTTATTGTTGACCGATTGACGGACGTTTCTTTATATTGAAGGTAATGCGAAGAGAATCGACGAATAAGTCTTGCTACACGGAATAAGAGGTCAGAAGAGTCGTTGTTAGTGAAGCAGTACTTCCTCAAGGAATTCCTCAAGGATATTTTCATGAACCACCTTGTCCTTCCAGGCAAAGATTTGGCAGTTCGTTTGGCTTTCAAACGGAGGGGACAAATCTATATCCGGACCTTGGTAACAATTGTCTTTCACGCGAGAAAGGAAATCTAAAATTCTTTAAAGCCAACACAATCGTCCCTTCAAGGTTCTACAGCGTCTTTCTTCACCCCTCGCTAGTTGAAGTTAAGAGTCATAGAAAAACAACCATCCTGGTCCTTCCATCCCGGTCTACAGAATGCTGAACAGCACCAGCGTGTTTGAGTCCAGCAATACAACGGGGGCATTTGAAGCATAATTCAGTGATTTAAAGGACGCGTTTTAACTAGAGATTAAGTTGAAGGATCTCTCTACTGCAGATAAGAGCTTCATTTATTCACAGAGGGAAACAAGAATGTGAAAAAGGAAGAGACAATGTAACAATTCGCCACAGTTACGTCACTAAAACATTCTTCAGCGCTTCTTTATTCACTTCAGGTGTATTAACAAATAACGTAAATTTGGGATACGTACCACATTTTTAGATCTGAAGAATCAGCGATATTTTTTTCACAGTCACCCCCATCTCATCACGGTTACTGCAATCAGAAAGTTCAAAAGGCCGTCCTAAGTCAGAATGTTTTGGCTTCAATACCGTATTGTGGAACTTTCTTTTCATGACGACAATAACAGGGTTATTCGTATTTAGATAAGGAAGGCTGTGGAAATACGGAGAGAAAATGTTTCCGTTAGAAGGGCGAGCATCAGTGCTGAGAAAAGTTAACCTTTTCCCGGTTTAGAATGAGGTTGTTCCTAGGTGTTTCATAATTCAGACTGTGGTTGGAGGGAAGAACCACCGTTTTGCGTCTAGTTTTCATAACCTAGGAGTTCTGTGATCCGGAGCAAACACCAATAAAACAGAATCGTGGGGAAAACTCCATGCAGCGGCTAGATCACATACGTGTGCCTATCTATATGCTTTGAAATGAGGATAAAGTTTTACATACCATCATGACAGTGTGAGAACAATAGATATCACGAAAAACGTGTTTTTAGATTTCATAAATCCAGGTATCTTCCCGTCGGTACAACAAAGTCATCATGATCTACTCACAGCTAAATTCGAGTCCTGTGTATTGAAGAATAAAAGAACTGAAAGTGACAAATATCCATATGCAGTAAGGTTCCAGACAATTAAAATTACAACTTTTGTTTAATGATTCACAACGCTAATGTACTCACTCACGCACAACGCTCAACTTCGACCTTTTGCGCACGTTCTCAAACCAGACTCTTTCACATCTACGACCCCATGTATTCCGAATATGAATTGTCGTAAGGTTTGATTTCGCATCAACGTAGCACAAAACTCGTGCGCGACGTGCGCCTGGATCTCGTAGGCGCATGGTCGGTATGGGATGGTCACATTTTTGGCTGGTGTAGAATAGGCGAAAAAACCCAACTGGTTCATATTCTGTCCTTGATAAAAGGACGGCGTGTGCTACCAGCACACCGAAAAGGAACGGAAATATCAGACGACTTGGAGATTGCCACACCCTTTGGTTGATGGACCTATGTGATAGAAAGAAAAGGATGAGAAAAGCTCAATTGAATACTGGTGTTTTTCACCAATTTCACTTTGACCCACCAGAATCATCGTCGAAATAAAAGAGGGGACAAGTGGTTCTCTTCACTCACTTTATTGCCCGTCTTTCAAAATGAACCTTTCACAGGAAATGTGTATAGAAATAGCACGTATAAGTAAACTGAAAAGCTACGGATGAAGAAAGCTTTCAGAGGGACAATAAAGCGAAAATTTCCTCACCCTCCCGCAAAAAAAAGCAACTTCAGCGGGTTGCGAACCTGGTCGGAATTCAGCTCTGTACTTATCTTTTTGGCTACATTGTATGGAATCAAATTTCTTAAATTTCACTCAGGATGCTGAAGGAGAGCAGCCCCACGAGGAGCACTGAGTCCTGCTACTGCGAGTGTGAGAACAGTAACATGTATCCCCCAGGCGACTAGCATCTCCATACTTATGGAAGCAGGGTTGCCGTCTCCTCCCGAGTTAGAAATGGTGGACCTCAAGCGTCCGAAGGTTGACCGTGACATGTGGGCACATTATTCAGTACGACCGAAGTACTTTTATAACCTAAGAGTCATCGAACCAGGTCGGCCCCCACTTTTTTGTAGGCTAGACATTTTAGTGGAGTGCTGAACAAGTCCATTATCCGTATGTTGCTCTCTGCGGACGAGTGCACTTTTGTTCTCATACTATGAAGCGGAAAGACAGCGACTTACTGCTGCGTTTTTTCATCGGTAGCCCCCTTCAGTGCTTGCCTTTTAACCGCCTTTACCAGGGGCTTCAAGTAAACACCTAGTAATCAGCTAACTGTTTGGCAAACAGCGTTTTGCACAAATTTCCAAAACCTTTGTGAGTTGCTGATGGTGTTACTTCTGTGTTGGTTCTTGGCTTGCTTTTCGCCCACTATGGCATATCATAATTCACTATAGCTTGAGACAGTCCTTTATGAAGACAAAGGAAGATTATTACATCTGGGTTTATGGGTTATCACCAAATGTTCCACAAGGTCACACTAAAATATTCGGGAAGTGGGGAGAAGCGCCGAGCTATAAATTCTCGACTCTGATTAGCTGACATTCTTACCAATCAAGGCTTACCTTCGTTTGGTTCGTAGCTCTCAAGTGATACATCCGTGTTCGGTTATTAAGAATGACCGGCCTCTGGACAGAAACACAATACACACAAATCTAATGTTTGATAGTGAAATGGACACAGGACTGACAAAAGACAATTCGATATTCCGTCGCCTTGAGAAAGGTGTCTGACACAGTTAGCACTTACGCACAGACACCAAAATAGCATTGTATCGGACTGCTGTGGTGTCTGCTACTGTGACTGATACAGTGAGACCTGGACGGTGCAGGGACTGCTGCTGATCGAGTTTACCCACAGTGTCTGACAGAACCCTTTGGAGAAAATGGACAGACAGAATCCCAAACACCGAAGTCCTTCGGATGGCAAACTTCGTTGGAGTTGAAGGCAGTCTGGTGCGAAACCAGCCCGTTGGCGAGGTTAATTGAAATGGATGGCCGAAACTCCCATCCAAAAAACTTGTCCACGTCAACTAAAGAATGCAGTTCAAAATCCAGGATGCCCGAAATACCGCTATTAGAAACGCCTTCAGGTAATTTTGGAAAACTGTGACCTCCACTTTAGGTCACAGGAGAATCTGGCGTTCAACAGAAAATGGCTGTGGACCGACTTGGGAACGGCCCCTAATGGAGGTGTTGGAATCCTTGGGATGCGACACGTTGCAGTGCCACGGAACAAGGCAGCCATTCGGAAGGGTCTTTGTCTCCCCAGTACAGCCCCAGTCATGTGAATTTGCAGACTCACGTGCCTTAAGTAGATCAGTTTGTAGGGTACCAGCGTATTCATCGGCCTAGCTGCTACATCTGGAAGCGAGGTGCTTTTACTGTTTTAATTGGAGTCTGCCAAATACACTCATTAGCAGTATTAGAGTTGGTATATCACCCGATTACTTACCACCAACTTGAGGGTACGTTATTATGGACTCTAGTTTGTGCTTGTATGACACTATACCGAAAGAGGTGAGGCTTTAAGCTAGAACTGAAAATAACTAACAAGAAATACTGGTTTTATATGGCGAGTCAGTCACTGTTGCCGGTGTTTTTTTCGTGGCATCATGCTTAGGCTGGCTGGTGGCTTGCAGTAAACCTCTGCACCTTCGCCTAAAATGTACAAGCGTCAGTGACCTGACCAGCATTGACGGGTAAATCTGATTCGGATGCATGACAGTAGGTGCGCGGTTGATGCTCTTGAATATACCTGCTTATTTCAGAGTGCGTCGTGTGAAATAAATCTTTGAATGGCATTTCAGGCAGATTTTTGTAAACTTCCATAAGCCTTTAAATTATGTCATCTATCAGGAAGGTACCCGCGAACGTTTACTGGACGAAACCGCATAAAATAACCATAAGGGTAAAATTTTAAGTCGCTGAATAAAAATGTTTAGAAAGGGAAGCTGTCGTGTTAGTCGATACATTTGACTAATTTTGTCAACATGTTCATGCCAAGGTGTCTCATACAAGTGACATGACTTCAGAGCAACTAACGAAAGACTAGGGAGAACATCCTTGATAAATCTTCCAGTCTCAGTGTTTGTGCTATGTTAGCTCAGTTAGAGGAGTCTAGATTCGGTGCGATCTAGTAAGTCCACGAGCCTTCTCCCACTCAGATCTAATCAAGCTGCTTTTTAACAATGGAATTCTTGTGACACTTACGTTTCCCTGATAAATTTGCAGGCAAACTGTGACATCCCAGCACTGCAACTATTGGCATGGTCATTTTAAATAATCTTGTGCCGTTAAAGAAACAGGTCTTATTTTTACATGTTTAAGTCTGTTCGTCTTGATCTTTAGTACTTGC